>JASSUY010010025.1:0-30480 GCA_032466535.1 Forpus xanthops | reverse complement strand
GCCGGGCCCCGCCGTGCCGGGGCCGCTGGCCTGAGGCTCCAGCAGAGGAGCGGCAGCCTCCGTCCGGCACCGGCGCTTGTCCCCTGCTGGCAGGCAGGGCTCCTCAGGGTCACAAGCTGACGTTGGGGAGTAGTCATCGTGCTGGTGTTCCTCATCCTGTCGCCGAGCATCTAGCTATCGTTCATACTCGGGCATAGGTTTATATCTCGAAGTTACTTTAGTTTTCCTTCTCTAGGCTTAATGGTGGCAGTTTCTCGCGTCTTTTGCACTGAAATATCAAACTTTCTGTTAACTACTGGTGTCTTTTATGAATTCTTTTGTATTTTTGCTTATTGGAAAGTAAACATGCATGATGCAAAACCTTGTAAGCTTATGTTTGCATGGCGCTTTGTCACATGGCTTGTGTTAGATGAGTGTTTAATTCTCTAACTGTAAGTTTGCTTGGCTCTTCTGGAGTGGAAGAACTTGATGCTTACATGAAGGCATCTGTTTAAAGAATGCTTACAGGTTGGCTTCTTTAGCCACTCCTTGCAGACAGAAATTCAGTATATTCTATCCACTGTTAAGACATCACAAGTATTTGTCTAAAATGTGGTTGTTTTGATCTTGACTTTAAATGATGTCTTATATGAATGACCTCGAGCCATCTCCAATTCATGTTTAGAGGCAAAGAGAGTAATTAACCAAATCATCAAGAGAGATAAGGGTATAAGTAGTAGTGAGAAGCTGGTTTTACTGAGATACTGGACGGTTTTGTAAAGGAACTTGCATTTGTTATATGAAAGTGGTTGCTCAAGTTACAGCTGTGTGATTTATTATGTTTTTTTACTGTGTAAAGTCAGTAGAAGTGGACGTAACTTCTCTTTTCCAGTATTTATAGACTGACTGTGCATGGTTGTTTGGTAGGGGAATCTTACCTTCAAGCAGGTGTTCCTTGCTACCATATCTTCCTCTCTTTATGCTGTGTCTGTCACTGAAGAAGCTTCATCTTTGCTTTCCCTGCAATTATATTAGTAATGAGTTTGGTTTTTGTTGTTGTTTTTTGTGTATTAGCCATGGAGCATATTAACTTGTGCAAAATATTTAGGTAAATTAAAATGTGTACGCATGTTTACTGTTATAAAATGCTCGTGTTGCAGTGAACTAGCTGTCGTTTAGTTTACAAATGTGAGTGGCACAAATATCACTTTTCATCCCGTGTCAGCAAAGTGGTTTTGTGCCCTCACATGGGATGCTTTTGCGGTCAGAGGGCCAGGAGTGCAGCACGGATGCAGTGGCCTTGGGAACTAATGGTGCGTGGCTCTGTTGCTATGTGCCTCACTGGTGCTCATGCTCCAGAATCAGGAGTGAGCGCTGATACGGAAACAGGGATTTATGAGTTGACCTTCATTTTACTATCTCATATTGTATAATCTTCTGGATCTAAAAACGCAACACGCAGATAGTATGCTCTGATAAGCACAACTAATACCTCTGCCACTGGGAAGTCGGTCGCAGTGCATGTTTCGTGTGTGCTGTGGTGACTTGATTTCTCAAAGATGCGGAGCTCCTCTGGTTTCACCTGTGGAAACTGAATACTGCTGTCCAGTGTTATCAAGCTTGTTAATCTCCAGGGCTTTTTATAGTGTTTCTGTCTTAAATTTACTGAATGCAGGTAGTTGGATGAAACCAACAGATTATTGTTTATTTCAAGTACTTCTGAATTTATGTAACCTTAACCTTTGAATAGCATAAACTTTCAGTAATCTGATGGTGTAATTTCTGTAGATAAAGCTTCAGGAACCCTAAAGCTAGACAAAGGTCCAGTTGTACGTACACATTATAAGCTGTTGTCCCTTTTTCTTTATATAGATTTTACAGGAGGCCCCTGTTAGGAGTTCAACTAGTAAAGTAGTCATCTTAAAATTGTTTAGCTTCACGTGAAGCTTGTTTTGCAGCGTGATCTGCTAATGAGTGTCTGTTTACTTAAGTACATGACTTAAAGCCATGCTGATGGCTTTATGAGTGAAATAGGTGCTTGTCACAGTATTACTCATACTTTTCACTTCTGCGGTTTCTTTTCCCTAAGTACTGCCAAACAACACATAAATTGAGGTGCTTGCCTATTAGGAAGGGTCTGAGTATGACATGCAGCTGGAGAAATGAACCAAATAATGTAGTGACTTAGAGCCTAGGGGACAGTGGTAGCTAGGAATGGATGTGAGGTTTCCTGACTTCATTGTGCTAACAGTACAGCTTTCACACCAGATGTGCTCTGTGCTTTGTGAATTAAATATATTAGGTCATTTTGTTCCAAGAAGTGGATGTCGATTTCTGATGCTGTATGCTTGAAAATGAGTAGGACATGCACAAATAAAGCCTCTTTCTCAGTACAGCTACTCCTATTGTTGTGGCTTTTGTTTGGTTTGTTGGGCTGCTTTTTGCAATGGTTGACTTTTTTTCTGCTTGGCTTTTTGCAAGACTTGCTTAGCACCTAGGAAGATGCATGTAAGAAGTTGTATATTATCAGTGCCCATTTTCTGTTCTTCCATCGTGCTTCTCATACTTTGGCCTGTCCTCCTGTGTCCCTGACAAGGCAGTGGATAACTTGCAAGGCATCATTCTGTAATTCAGCTCATTGCTGAAACCAGTGTTCTGGGTTTTGGTGTTCAGTTGGTTCTTCCGGTCCCTGTAATTGCTAAATACAGTTTACCCCATCTGATTTAAATGTGTAGTTACCAGGAAAGTTTTAATGCTGTGTGATGTCTAATGCACTTTCTATTTCAAATGTTCTTTTCCTCAGCTTTAGTTCAGATTCCATGCTCATTTCCATCGTTGGAATGGCACTGTACACGGGCTACGTGTTCATGCCTCAGCACATCATGGCAATACTGCACTACTTCGAAATTGTGCAGTGATGAAGAGCATATTTTCAAGAAGTAATCGGGCTTTGAAATCTGGTCTGCAAAGAAGAATGAATATCTTCATTTTAGCAAGACTTCTACTGATGTCAGACACAATTATGACTCTGAAGACTAGCATACAAGATATGTAGAGCAGGGACATGAGATGTCCCCTATGTTGTGTTTATTCCTTTTAGTTTTACAGAATAGGCCCTTGTATAGTAGTTTTGTCTACTTTAACATTGTGATTGTACTTTGATATCAGTATTTTCTTAACTTTGTGACAGTTTCAATATTGCACTGTGAAAGCTTTTTAATTGTAATTTTGAGTAAATCTTAATTGCCTTCTATTTTTAATCTGAAAGTCATCTTATTAAATGGGGCTTAAAGCTTTTGCTATTGTATGGTATGTATTTGCCTGGATATTTCTATTAATGCGTTTTGTAAGAAAATACATCTAGATTCATACTAGAGACATGAATATATTCGTCTAACACTATTTACAGAAGTTAGTTTGTATGACTGAACTCAGGTGTACTGTTTGCTGTCCAAACTTTGTTCAACAGTATATTTGTGAGTATCACCTACATTTGGAATTAGCAGTTACTTCAAGTTTCAGTACGCTACCTGTTGGAGGAGGGAGGGGAGATCGGCACTGAGGCAGGACGAAGACCGTATTTGATATGTTTGGAGTACTGTTGTGGTCTGTGACTTTATCTAGTGGCAGGGAAAGTACTTTTCTTTACTTACATAGTCCCACATATGGCTTTGGGATAGCACGTAAATCAACCCTGTTTTTCTAGCTACCAATTAAATTGTACTTTTACAGGATACTTTATTATGCCCCAGTGGTCATGATTTCTGCTAATGTTCACTCAACAATGTATGTCTCGGTATGAAAGGGGTTTTCTATTGCTGCTGGTGTTCCAAACATGTTCTTGCTACAAATGACCAAAACATAGGGGCTTAACTGGACTTGAGTTACAACTACAGCAGTAAGTAGCTGAATACTGGCTGAAGTCCTGTCTTTTTTTTAATAGGGATTTTTTTCAGTTTTGTATTCTGAAATGTAAGATGGTGACAACTTTCCTAAGTCGAGGTTTTTTTTTGTTGTTGTTGTTAAAAAAAAATAAAAGTTTAAAAGCAGAGTTTTGATGCAGAGCTTTCTTGGATAAGTGAATGTGTTTCTGAATGCTGCTTGCTTTTCTCAGAACTTTGCAAAAAGGGATAAAAAGATACTTGGCCAAAGAATTGTGAAGATTTTTTTTTTAAACGGCCCAGTAACGATAGGTACTCTTACATGTTTTATGCAATGTGATTTATTGAAATTGGAGTTATATCCAAGTTGTATAACTGAATTGTTCTATAAAGATACTGTCTTTTAGGTGTATTTAATTTTAGGAGAAAAGAATGGGTTTCACACCGCTTTATTTAAGAGCTTCATATGTATTTGATTAAAAACTCCCTTATCGTCTTAGGAGCTGTAAACTTATTAGGTGAACCCTAGCTTTACCAAAGTTGATAGGAGTCTCCCAACTCCCAGTAAGTGCCTTTGCTTATTAAATAGCTGGGTAACTATAAACATAGATAGGTTTTTGGGGTGGTGGCTTTTGTGTATGTGTGTTTTAAGTATGTGAGTATTTTAAGTATAAGTGGAGATAACGATAGGTTAACATACTCTTTTTGAAGTAATGTAGCATGAATTCCTGCTGTCCATGGATCAAACCTGTACTGTGATGTTTGTTTCTTTTGAACTGCTACTGTGATTGATACACATCTACTGCTGAGAAAGGGGTTTAGTTGCATGTGAGGAAGTCCTTCTGTGTGGTGGCATTAGGAATAGTAAACATAACGTTTAATTGTGAAAGGTTATATAAAAGGGCTTTGATATACTGACTTACCAGCCGCCTGCTTTTTGTTGAGAGGGAAAAAAAAAGAGAAACCATAACCTCCAATTGTGTTACTTTGGAGTGGGCTTGATCGATATCATACTTGAATTAAATTTGTTAGTTTCAGTGCAGTCTTTTTCAGCATTTTTAATTGTAAATCAATCTCTTAGTCTTGGGCTGTTCTTCTAGATTCTGGGTACTTTGTTAACGATGGAATATTTTCATTAATAAAATACTATATATTACTGGAGTTTGGATTTCTAGAAGAAAGTTTCTGCAGTGTGTCCTTCTCCTAAAGTGGACCCAGTGAAGGGATGGTTCAAAGGGTGACAATTATGAAGCAGAGTAAGTTTTCTTTTTCAAGTAAGAGTGTTGATAGGGATTTAATTAATCATTAAATTTGAATAATAGATGAATCAAGGCTGCCAAGTTGTTTTCTCACTGCAGTCTGCTTTATTGTCATGTTAGTTGAGGGATCATATCTACCATATGATAGAAATGTGAGCTTTTTCTGTACAAACTAGAGGTGAAAGGCAGCTTAAGTACCATATGGTGGAGGTAGCTGGTCAATTACACTTCTGTTTAAAGAGGGTGACAATAACTGAGCCATCAGTAATTTAGATGAAGCTGGAAAAAATGATTGTGAGAAATGAGGGAAAAAAATCAAGCGTTCTGCAAGTGGCTTTTTAGTAGTATTTTAATAGCAATAGCTCTTAGAGTTTAGATTGAGTCCTCAGAAATGCATTAACTGTGGTAACAGCATGACTGATCATGCCAGCTCCATCAGCAGGCCTCTGCCAGGGGCTGGCAGAAGGTGTGGCTGAGGCACGTGCTCAGTGGGATGACTTGCTGTGCTGGTCACCCTAGCAGGGACCCCTTGTAGGCTCTGACCCCTGATGGCTTCCAGAGCCTGCTCTGCAGGGGCACCTTGGCTGGCATCAAGGCTGGGTGCTGTAGAAGTAATCATTAAAAACCTTTGCAGTAGGGGCTGCCTTAACCAAAGAGGAAATTGAGGCGTAGTATTGCAGAAAGTCAGTCTGGAGATGGAAACAGATCCAAGATCTGTGTATGTATGTGTGTCCTGGGTCAGTTATATATATGTATACACATACAAAATTTATATGTATATGCACACACATACATAAACCAAGTTTATTTCTTGTCAGAAATTATTATGTCGTAATTAGTTTAGAGACAGGCTGTGTTACTGGTTTGTTCCCTTTTCTAGTTTCTTAACTACCCTATCTGTGAAGGAAGTCACCAGAGAATCCTGAACTTAGACTTTCTTGTCAAAATTCAGAGAGAAAGCCATTTTTTCCATTTGTGTTAATACTCCACATTAAAAAGAAATAGGTGTGAAAGGCACATGATGCTGTAAAGATGAGTCTTATGTTATAGGTGTGCACTGTAGTACTGCAAATCGTTGTAACTGGTAAGGTGCAAAGTGTTGCCCTGTTTCATTCAGATACAGTAATGAAGTGTGCATTATAAATACTGAAGAAGGGATATCTGCTGTTGGCTAATGACAAATAGAGGTTTTACTGAGGTGAAGAGACAAAACTTGGAAGAGATCTGATACCATGGGGTTAGTGGGCTGTGCATAAAGCTGTGGAGACAGCAGCTACTCTCTGAAATGCCAGAGCAGCATATGCTGGACTTGGGACCCCAGTAAGTGTTTTCGGTGCCAACTGTTCCTTTCATCTGCTGATTTGCCCAAGGTTTCTGCAATTGCGATTGTAGAAAAACAGTTTCTTCCCCTCTTGCTGACCTGTTTTCCTGATGCCAGTGTTTGGGGATTTTGTTTGTTTGTTTTGGTTTGTTTTTATTTAAGACAAAATCATGAAGCTGTCTGAGTGGCTGGCGTTTTCTCTATTTGATCTGCTAGGTAAGGCTTAGACTGCACTCATCAGTGAGCACAAGAGCTGCTGTCTTTGTGCCTTTTGTCTGTGTAATGGTGGTTTAAGGAGAAAATCTAGCATTGTAGTCCAAAGCTGGATCCAACTTCTCTGTGTAAAAGGGAGAGATTAAATTCTAGATCCGATCTTGATCCCAGTGTGTAATTCCAGCAGAAATCCGTCTGCTTTTTGTAACCTGTCATCACAAGATTCTCAACCCATCTGAGCGGTCTACACATGGTTGAAGACTGAGAAATTATGAATATCCACTCTCCCCCAGTGTTTACCTGGATTAGTTGAACAGGCCTTGATGTAAACCTGATTCAAACGCTGATCTGATTTCTAAAGCATCATTAAGGTTGAGCTTTTTCTTCATGACAGTTTTGCAATGGCAGCGGGCGTCTCTCTCAAATGTTGCAAGTACTTACACTTAAGTAAAACAGGGAATTATGTTATGCAATACCTTATCACTAAATGTTTAACACATTATACAAGAGCTGGTAGGTGGCCTTGGCTGAAAGTCAGACTGCCAAGGTTGTGTTGCTGCTCTGCCTCCTTGCAGTGCTCTCGTGGATTCCATGAGCCATCCAGCATGTGCATGTAACAAAATTTATCTGTGTATTGGTGGACTTCTTGTCATATTAAGAGAAAAAAATAACCAACAACCCCAAAACCAAACGAAGGCTCTGGCTAGCACTTTATTTTGTAAGTGGCACTGTGTATTTTAATAGTGAATAAGATTATGATATGTACAGTTTATAAGCTGCATCTGGTTATGGATCAGGTGTTTAGGCTTTACAATATGAATGTACAGAGGTATGCTTTATTTTGGAGGGAGACCTGTCAAGTGTCAGACTCCTGTTTTATAATTACAACTCTTCCCTTTGTTTTGCTGTTGCTAAGATTTGTAATCCCACAAGCATGTAAGTGCTTGACATTTTGAAGTCTGTTACAGATTCTACTTTCTTGTGTGAAGACCCTCTGTTAATGACGTTTTTCATTCTGCAGGAGTTTTTAAATGAGTTACAGATATTCTGTCTAAAATTGGGTCATTATGTAAAATCAAAGGGAAGGTGCAGACAAGTGCAATTGGTACCAGACTGGAAATGAAGATTTTGTTTGTCTTTGAGCAAGTGACAGGGTGAACTGAGGGATGAAAACTCTGTTACAAAGCCTCTGGTTTCTGTGAACCTTGAATCTTTATAAAATTGTTTTTTCTAATGTTTTGAAAAATGTAAGAGTTATTTCTTTAAACAGAAAGTGTAGCTTTGTTTTCAAATCTGAAGCTGATCCCAAAACTTACAAGACAAAAGAAAGTATTTCGCATAAACATAATGGTTGCCAAGCTAATAGAGTTGGTTTAAGAGAGGATAATACTAACCTGGTAATACAACTGCATATTTAGGCTGTGTGGTTGAATGTGTAGACCCATGAGTTTTTATCTAGGTTGGAGAACCTTTATACCAAAAAGGCACCTGCTAGCACTGTTAGGATGTGACAGTGATTTATATATTTATTTAGAGGTTTGGAGTGATGGTGTTTGGGATTAGAGACTAAGTAATCATCCTAAAGGCTTTACTGTTATATCTTGTGTTACATAAACGGATGTTTTGATGAAATAAACTGATGGAAAGCCCTGCAGCCTTGACACTTGTCTTAAGCTAGACAGATAATTGTGGAGCAGTAATCACTAAATTGGATGTAGGACATGCCAGTTTCAGACAGATAATCATGGAGCAGTAATCACTAAATTGGATATAGGATTTGCCAGTTGCAGTTAGGCACCAAATGTAAGATTCTTGGAAAAGGCGGTGTATCAGCCATCCTTTGTGTTGATGGTTTTCTGTCACAGCCTATTACTGGCTGAAACGTGCTTTTATAGATTAAAGGAAGACTCTCTTTTTGGTTTTCTGCTCCTCTTGCTTAACCTTTAAGGGTGTGTGCTGTGTACAGTATCAGTCTTGTCACAGCAGTAAGTTTCAGTAGGCTGTATTATGTTGAGGATGTTTTAACGGTGAAAAGGTGACTGATTTCATAGATGGCTCCTCTAGTCTTTATTGCTTGGAATAAATAGTAATAAAGACTTCTAGTCTTTAATGCTTAGAAATGAAGCATATGATTAATAAACAGCTTACTACTATCTTCTCACAAAAAGAAAAACAACCAAAACCCATAGTATTTTATTTAATCCTGTTAAGCATTATCTGGATAACCTCTTCAATAAAGAGCCCAAGATTCACTTTATAGTTGTAACTGGTTGCTTTCTCATTAAAACTGACAGTACATGGATATAAATCTTCATAAGCCTGCATGTTCCTGTATGAGCTCCTTGCTCTAAGATAAATCTGATGGTTGGAACTAATAGATGATCACATTTCACTAATACGATTGCAACATCATGTCTAATATGATTGCAACATCATGTCTACCACCTCTGGTTTTTATTCTGGCCCACATCTGCAGGTGGAATTGTCATTTTATGCTTCCTGTAATCTGAGATGGACAGCATATCTCTGGCCCATATTTCACAATGACAAGATGTGCGACGTAGCTCCCAAAAGAATTCTTTGGGGAAAAAAAGTTGTCTTAACAATGATTGATCTCTGTTTGCCTTTTCTATGAAGTTTGTTTGCTTGCTACCTTGGGAGAAAAAACAAGTATAATCACGTAAGAATTTAAAGCAAAAATACTCTGGTCAAGATTTGTGTTCCTCTCCTGCTTCTTTAATGATTAGCTGTTGTCTGCCCTTTGTTTTTCCTTCAAGCTGTTCTTGCTTCATGTATGTCAAATAGCAAGAAATTGATGCCTCAGAATACATTTTCCAGTGTTGCTATTTAATACATACCAGTGAGGTTACAAAATGCTGGAAGATGTTTTTGCATAATATTCTTGCTGGCATAACAGAATTGTGCTATCAGATCATCTTCAGAGTTACCAATTGCATGCTTGGTCTGATTTGAGTACTGTCCTGGGTTCAGCTCCTGGAGGGATGGGGAGGAAGCGAGCAGCTGCATGGTTCTGAGTTACTGTTTGAGCTTAAACCATGACAAGTACCTAGTTACAGGGGTCAGACTCATGTCAGCTTATTCTTTTGCTTATGTTACTGGCTCAAAACTAACATTTTGGAGAGAAAGCCCCAAGTATAAGGAAAAGACTTACTTGTGCAAGCAAGGTGCTTGTTAGGAAACTATAAGGCTGAAGAAGAGCACACAGGAAGTGTGAAGAAGTAAGGGCAGGGTGTAGAGGGGATGAGTAAAAGAATTGCTTAAACAACCAGATGTTCTTACATGATTAAATAACAACTAATGTGGATGAGGGCAGTGGTGGATGTTCATGTACCTTGACTTTAGAATGGCTTTTGACACAATCTCCCAGAGTGTTTTCATTTGGACCACAGAAGGTATGAGTAAGTGAATGGACTCTGGTGGCTTGAACTGGCTGGACCACTGGACTCAAATCAGCTGCTCAGTGTTAATTTGTAAGGTGGCTAAAAGTAGCATACTCTGTAAGGTGATACTGGGTTTGGTGTTTAGTATCTTTACTAAACATCATCTCCACTAGTATCAGATGACCCTGATTATTACAGCATTCCTCTATGAGGGAGGGGATTGATATGCTGAAAGATGGTGCTGGGGTTCAAGTTTCAGCTGATACCTCATTCAGTTTGATGAAGGAAAGTGCAGAACTCTCCACTGTTGAGAGAGATCCTGGGAATTACAATGGCATGTGCTGAATGTGAGCCAACAGTGAGTCTACAACACAAATATATCAGCCTGTTTGCACAGGAAAACATGGCCACCAGATCGAGGGAAATGATTATCCTCTTTGCGTTTTTGAGGCTGTAGCTGCAATACTGTTTCTGAGTTTGGGTTCTTTTGTTCCAGAAGCATGGGGACAAAATATCCAGAAGAAACTACAAAGATGGTTAGGAGTTAGGAGCAAGTTTCTTAAAGCAGTTGTGAAATCTCTGTTCTTGAAGGTTTTCAAGACTTGGCAGGATAAAACCATGACTAACCTGATTGGAACTGCTGCTGGCAGCAGTCCTGCTTTCAGTGGGAGGTTGAACTAGGTGATCTCTAGAAGTCCCTTTGAACCAGCTTTTCTGTTGTTCCTTAAAGTCTAATGAAGAAGTGAAGGAGTGATACCAAAATATTTGCATGAATCATAATAACAACTGAAGCAGTAGGCATTAGGAGAATTATACAGAACCTGAAGTGTTAGGAACTCTCAGGGTGACAGCGTAAGAGTATAGGGAATGTGTGAGACGGCACTGGTGAGATAATCCCAAGATGATCATTACAGCAAGATTGTCTTTCCCTCAGCTCTAGTATTAATCAATAAGGAAGTTATAGTTAATGAGACTTAAAACACTAAAAAACACAAAGTGCTATTTTCTGAGCTTGAAATGAGAAAAAGAACCAGGAGGAGCATGTGCTGCAATATTTGAAATGTTTCCTATAAAACTGAACAGCTTATGAACTGAGCAGAATTATTGACCTTCTGATGAGCTGTGCTTTCAGAATAGGTGTCTCTTGGACTTACCTCATGCTCTGTTATTTAACACTGTTAAAGTGATCATATATATCCCCCCCCCCCCAATGTGTTGCAAGTTGTCTTCTGGGCTTAAATGTTGATTTGTCCATATCCACAGCTGGGGACTTTTATACTTGAAACTTAGCATGTCATACTTGTGAATGGCTGTTGTTAAGAAATCCAAATGTCTCATCTCCATTTTCAGTAAAGTATTGTTTCTGGAAGAGAACAGAGAGAAGAATCTAATTTCCACTAATTTAGTTTGAGGCTGTTCCCTGTGGAACTTGAAGATAGCTTATTTATGGGAGCTGGTTGCTCTTATGAAAGGCCTGAAACTGTAAACCAGAGAAAACAAGCCTGGTTTTGCAGTCAGCATTTGTAGAGTAATTGTTTTTCCTTCCTTTTTGTTATTATAGAATTGCTATTGATGTTGTTTTGTGATATTCCCAAATGATGTGTGGTTAAGAAGAATTGTTAGAAAGGAATGCTTTGTTGTCTTCCAGTCCTGGATCTTCATCGAGAAAACACCCCACTTTGTATGAACTTTTTTCTTTGTAGGTGTCAGAACACTAAAAAAGTGCCACTTATGTGCCTTCAGTCAGACTAGACCTTTGTTTGGTGTCCTTTTGCAGTAGTTCAAAAGGGTGGAAGGGAGCTTTTGCTCTTATCTAAAGTAATGTTTACCTTCTTTGGACTATAAGGGCTCTGAGATACTGACAAAATGATCTTAATTTCTCTTGTCAATCTGTCTATCTTAACCCGTACAGGATGTGGATACCCTTGTAGCTGAGGTTAACACCAACTTTACTTAGGTAGCTCAAATGCAGTAGGATGGTGACACACCTGGGGGAATCCAGCTTCCAGTCCTTGCTGTCACATCCAAATGAATTTAGGAGAGCATCAGGGAGACTGTTACATCCTTATTAGCACACGTCCAGGCTAGGTATCCCTTGATCCACCCCATATGTTTGGCCCTGAGTGCTTCCAGCTTTGCTTTACAGCTGAAAGATTGAAAATTTCACTCTGGGAATGAGACAAATTTCCCACTCACAACTCAACTGATATGTCAGGGTAACCATATCTGATTCCTGCACGCCCCTGGCACTAACTCGAAATGCAGTGACTTGTTTTGAGTGACAGCACTCAAGGAATTAGAACTTGCCTTTATGGTATGGGTGAAGCTTGTGAAAAACAGTCCCTGCTCTCCATTTAATTAGCCCGTTTGTCATACCACCTTGATGTACTGGTATAACAAACCAGAATGTCAAGTGGATTACAAGCATCAAACGGCTGCTATGCTTTTAAACAAGCTTTAAGTTTAAGGTTTCTAGTCAAAGCAACCTTCCCACAAAGGCATCAAGCGACAACCACTCCTCAAGAATCTCTTTACTGAGCAGGGAGTTTGCACTAGTGAAAATTAAACGGCATCCGTCTGTCTGGAAGTGGCTGATTCCCCAGCTGTTTCCAGCTGTGTGCTTTTGCAAAGCTCTGTTTGAGTTACAGATTCATTTTGGGAACTGCTAGCAGAGCAAAAAAGCAGTGCCTGGCCTTGAAAAGAAGGGAGTCTTTGTGATCAGTGGATCATTTCCAGTTTGGGGAGCAAAAAGATCTGGTTGTTCTTGTCCTTGTATGTGTTTTCAAGATGCTTTTTGTATGTATCATATGCTTGTACAAATAAAGGAACAAACTAGGTAATGTTTGTAGGGTGCGGCTGTTACCCTTCTGATTATGAAGATTTTCCTCATTTCTAACCACAGTTCTGCTCCCATCTAAGCCTGTTGCTACCTGTCCTGTCCACCGTGTGCAAAGATGGCTGATTGTTCCTTTTCTCTTTGCAGCAGGCTTTTAGATACTTCAAGGCTGGAGGGATGAGGCAGGGAATTAACAATCTCCTATAAGCTAAGTTGCCTCGAATCTTTCCTGAAACTGGATGTTATCTATCTCATCCAAGGCCTTATCAGTGCCAACTAAAGTAGAAAAATTGTATTCTGAAAGACACATGAAATAATTCTGTTCATACATCCCTGTCTGATGTTTGCTGTTTCACAGTGAAGTTATGTTGACTTGCCTTCCGCTTGGTATCTATTGCTTTCCCATCCTCTTAAGGGCTGTTACCCCACCAGGCATTTCATATCCCAAAGTCTTTCAGCTGGATGTTACTATGAAAATGTAATGCTTGATGTAAGTTCCTGCTCCATTTGTCTTCTTTTCCCAAGTTCTTCTCCAGTTTGTTTATTTTGAATTCTGGTTGCCATCCAGTATACTTGCAGTTCTCTCTACTTTCTCATGTGCAGATTTAATAAAGTTTATTCCATTGTCCAAATTATGAGTGAAAACACTGAATGTAGTTGGAAATGGTGCAGTTATCCATGAAATATCCACCTCAATGCATCTTTCTTTTTTGGCAGGGAACTGTGGATAATTACCCCTTAGGAACAGTGTCTGATGAATTTTGCAACCGTCCTATGGTGCTTTGATTTAATCTTTGTTTCTGCACCTTGCTTACGAGATGATAGTCATGTTAGGTGACATCAAAGGCCTTTACTGAAATTAAGTTTTGACATCAATTGCTTCTTCCCTGTCCACAGGCCTGTTGGTCTGCTGTGAAATGAAATTACATTGGCTAGGTGTGATTCACTCCCTAGTATTCATCTGCTTTAGTACCTTTGGTGGGTTTACAGATGGTATGCTTGATTCTAGTAAATATTCTGGTAATTCAACATAGCAGGTTTTTAATTTGCAACTCCTCTTTTTCCTCCACTGGTTAGAGGTGCGGTAGATCTTCTGTCTGCCAGAAATTGTGAGTTCTCCAGGATGACCATCAACACCTCTGGGATTAATTCCTCTGGTTGTTGTTTGGTTGGTGTTTTTTTTTTTATTATTGTAGAACAAAGAACATTATATGAACAAATATGCAAAGGATGGCCAAGTTATCACAATCTATTCTTCTTATTGGGGCCTTTGGGTTAAAATTTGTCTTGGACTTGTGCCATTTTTGGTTAGTTTTCTTTTCCGAATTCCTATTCTGAATTTCCTATTCTTCTTGCTGCTGAAGAATTGGTGTTAAGGTCCCTTTCTAGTTAAGATCTCACTTTACCTTGCCATTCCTGATTTTGTCCCTAGGCACTCCTGCTATTCTCTCTCTTATACTCGTCATTAGTAATGTGACCTAGATTGTTTTCTGTACACTTCCCTGTTTTTATCTAAGGTCAATGAAGAGCTTTTTGTGATTAACTCCTGATGCGGTCCGGACCTCACAACATTCTCAAAATGAAAGGCAGAATCTTTTATTCTTTGTATCTTACCTGTCCTTCAAGAATACTGCTCATTCACATGCATGTGATAGGGCAAATCCAATGGTCTGTGGATGAGTGCCTCCTTGCTGCTCTCTTGTATACAACATTGACCTGTGCAAAGGGATGGCAGGAGTAGATGTGGAAGGGAAGAGGTGCATACCAGTTATTAAGGAAGTGAGGATATGTGTCATAGGGCCACTGAATATGTAGCAAAAAAGATTATGTGGCCTAATCAATTACCAGTCTTGATTGTTTCTGGCTGTCAGCACTGCAGCCTCTGGCTGATTGGCACCCTTCTTCTGACCCTGGGATTGCTGCTTAGACATCTTAGTAAACACCTTGTATGCAATGTCTGAAGAGGAATAAAGAGTGACTGTGAAGTATGTTTGGGAATAGGCAGTAATACCTACCCCACCTTCAGAAAACACTATTCTTTCCCAGAATGTTGTCCTCTCTGGCAGCTGTAAGAAGTGTGCATCATTTGTGGCTGGTGAAGCTGGGAGATGGCAGAGCTAAGGTTGAAGTCTCCAGAGGCTGGATGTGCTCTTTGTGGAGCAGGGGAGAATTGGAGATGGAAAGTGGTGGTAAAAGATAAGGAGGGCTGGCTGCAGGGAGAGCAGCAGGGCGTGCTGATCAAAACCCTGAGCTAAACACATTCTCTGTAGGGCTCATCTCAATCTGAATAAATGAGGCAGTTCAGTGTTATTTAATGCAAGTGTGTCTACCCAAGGCTACCTGATACAGGTAATGAGGCTGAAGGGAGATGAGGGGCACAGCATGTCAATAGGACCGGTCTTTGAAGTGGAGAGCAGAGCTTTGCATGCTTTGCACATACACAGAGCTGGGAGAATTGTCAGGTTGTCATCAAATTTGAAAAGCCAGCAACTTGTACAGAAGCACTGGGTGGTTTTCTGGTGCTCACTGGTGAAAGCCCCCTTCTCAG
The DNA here is from genome assembly GCA_032466535.1 of Forpus xanthops. Classification (NCBI taxonomy): domain Eukaryota; kingdom Metazoa; phylum Chordata; class Aves; order Psittaciformes; family Psittacidae; genus Forpus; species Forpus xanthops. Next base: position 15,042 of record JASSUY010010025.1, on the reverse strand, counting down.
TGACTCAAGGGAAACTGAGTAATGAGAGAGGAACAGGAGTGTAGGATGTATGTATTCTAGCAGCAGATGATAATTTTGTGATGTTTCTTTGTCTTTAGAAGGTTTTGTTCGGGTTCTCAGAGAGGAAAATGTTGTAGCTCGTTTTGAAACTGTGCTGAAGCTGGCAGTGGTACAGCCTGTCACTACAGCTGCTTCTAAGAAATGGTGAAGCCCATTGCCTTCAATTGCCTCCTTCCTCTTTCCACTTAGTGCGCATTTGCAGCAGGTCCAGTGGCTTGGCTGCAGGCTCCTTGGTGCTGTGATGAGGAACATCCTGGTTTGGACCTCATGAGCCCCATGCCTTAATGGTGATAGCATAGCAACAGGCTGTGAGTGGAGGACAGGCCTCTGATTGTCTTGAGCCAGTGCTCTTATTTCCTTTCCTCCTCAGTTTCCCAGTTGTCTTCAGACAGTGCAGGGATTAGGTGACACTGGTGTTACAGTACTAATTAGCCTGGCCAAAATGCTGGGCCACATTCAAGTCAGCGGGATTGGTGTCACTGGTGTGCCAAGTGGTGTGATTTCACCTTGGTATATCTGAACTGTTAGGAGAGATCATGCTACCTTGCTGTATTGTGTGCTGAGTGTCATGTATTTACCACTTATTTGTTTTCCCTCTGTGAGGACTTAAAATTCAGACCTTAAGCCAACTAAATCCAAGGGATCTGAGTAGTTGTGAAAAACTTGTATTTCCTTGCACTCAGAGTAAAAGCTTCTGTAAAGTGAACTTGGTGCTGGTGAGATGTGATGTCTGTTTGAAGGCTCTGAGGTGAGAGATCTCTATTCTTAAGGCAAATCAACAGGGAACTGCTGATGCAAAATCCTTGGCTCAACACCTCTGTTCTGCACGGGACTGAGAACTGCTGATAGACTGAGCTGACTACAGTATGGGGTGTAGTTCTGTCTGTGGCAGCACAGAGCAGATGCATGTGAGATTTTTTCACTTCTTATTTAGGGCAGTTAGGTACATTGAAGTACACTGAACTTGAGTGAAGAATAAAATTAAAATACATTTTCTGATGAAAGTCCATTTGCTGTGTTTTGTAATGAGTGTATCTGGCAAGCTGCCTAAAAGCCTTCTCATGGTTTAGACTGCACTTTAGGCTGTGCTTAGAGATTTGGGTGGAAAAGGCTTTTTGCCTTCCCTTGAGAGGTGCTCAAGTTGGACTTCCATTAGCTTTATGATCCTCTTTCAGACCTCTCAAAGCCATACGAAACCCTACCTCATCCTCAGGTTGCAAGTTTATTGCACCACCAGCTCTCTGCTACACCACTGGTGATAGTGTTGTCATTGCTCATCAATGCCAGAATGTGATGGATGGGACTGGAGCATGCCCTGCAAAATTAAGGAGAAAGGTTTTCACTGCTTATTGTCTTCTGCAGATCAATTCCCACTAACTTTAATGGGGAGCTTGGCAGCAGCTGAGGAAGTGGAAGGTAACCAGGGATAACAGAAGGAAAAACATCAGAGAATTTTCGATTCCTGCAGACCTATACCGGTGCTAAACACAGTCTCTTCTGATGTAATGAAGGGCTGAAAAAGGGGTTATCCAATAATAAAATCACAGAATGGTTTAGGTTGGAAAAGACCTTAAGATCATCTGATTCCAACTCCCCTGCCATGGCAGGGATGCCTCCCACTAGCTCCCATTGCCCAAGGCCCTGTCCAACCCTTCCTTTAACACTGCCAGGGATGAGTTTCATGCCTCCTTTCTGTCTGCTGATATTAACTGTGTTCCAGGTTGGGTTAAAGCTGGAACTTCAAGATGAAGAGTATTCAAAACTTTACTCCAAGGAACAGGCATTTCTAAAGGATGGAATAAATATGGATACTTTGTGTGAACATATCTGTCATATGTACTTCTTGGCTCTCATTGGCTTGTGGAAATCCAAGTATTTCTTAAAAAAAAAAGAGGAAAAAAAAAGCATTTTCCTAATGCATTATGTTTTGGAGATAGAAACAAAATTTTAAAAATTAAATTAAAAGGTTAATTTCAGAATTAACTTCTTTTATCATAATTAGTGAATGATTGGTAGTGGTAAATATCCATACATCTTAATTTAACCTGCTTTTGGTAGGATGATAGGATGATTCAATCCTGACTTAAAGTAAGGACCATTTTATTTCATAGTGTCTTGAAAAACTGGTAATAACCTGAAAGATGGGATTGCCTATTATTGGATATTCACATGTTAACTCAGTGGAAGCTCATAATGACACCAGTAACACAAAATGTTGATAATTAATTATTGTTTTATTAGGAGCCACTAGATAGATAACTGCAATGCCCATCTGTGGCTGAAGACAACAGGAAACTGGATTAAACCAAATTCCGTCTCACAAAGTGTTTCTGAAGGGAAATGGAGCCTTGCATGAGGCATTACTGACTCCTGCTTCCCAGAATCTGCTTCTGAAGGCTGTGGTCTGGCTGGAAAATGGGCAGCTGAGGAGGTGGGTTAGCTGGATGTGCTGGGTAAGAAGCCAGGCCTGTTACCGTCAGTCTGTGCTAGAGGGTGTGTAGGTGTCCACAGCATCATGCTTTGCTTTGGGAACTGGGGCACTGACTTTCTGATTTACACTGGCTTATCTCAGAGTGTATGTACATTTTGTTGTTTGTGTTGTTGACAAGTAATTTTTGCACTGTGTGAGCATACTACTGCTATGCTACATCCTACCAGATAGATGCCTGTGGAAGAAAGCAGCTTTGCTGTGTTCTGGATATCTTAAGTCTCTTATACTCAAGAAGCTGAATAATTCTTTGTCTTTAGAACCTTTCTTCTTATCTGAATAATTGCTACCACCACCTCGCTTGCTGTCCCTCATCAGCCTCAACTCCCGTTTGCTTTTCAGATCTGGCTCCAACTAGTCTTTGAAGACTAGGAAGCAAGGGTCAGTTTCTGTGCTAGCCTCTGCAGTTCCCAACCCTTGCCCTCAGAGCCAGACTTGTAGTGATGTTTTCCTGATGTTTCTGAAAGGTGGGAGGTATGCTGCATAGCAGGGTGGTGGGTTAGACATCTTTTTATTATGGATGTAAGTATTTGTGGTCAAACTTGGGTAAGTAAACACTAATGAGAGCCTAGGTAACAAAACAACAGCATTCAGGTACGTAGCATTGCCTGGTAAGGAGTAGTACTGAGATGAAGAGTAAAAATGCTCAATTCTGGACTGTGAGTTGAGGCACAGAGCTTTTATATGCTGTCCTTAATTGTGCTTTTATCTCAGCCTCTGGAAACCTCAGCAGGCAAATATGGAGTCAAATAAAGCTCTGTGCTCTGAGGACAGTGGAGCTGAGTGGGGATAGCTTGTGCCCACAAATGTACGCGGCTTCCCTGTAGTGGCAGGAGTGTGCTCCCCTGTATGCTTTCTTCTTGTGGTGAGCAGAGACCAGAAAGGTTGTGATTATTTTCCAGCTTGTGGGTTTAATGAAAGCTTTGAAAATATGGAATCATAGAATCATAGAATAGTTAGAGTTGGAAAGGACCTTAAGATCATCTAGTTCCAACCCCCCTTCTATGGGCAGGGACACCTCCCACCAAACCATGTCACCCAAGGCTATGTCCAACCCGGCCTTGAATATAGTCCTGTTTATCTTTACTTAAAGCTGACTTCCAGACACTTTTTGTTTTGAAAAGCTTATTTGCATGGAAAAACCTGTGTTACCGTGGAACAAACCCATACTTTAGGTGGCTTATGTTTCAAGTCAAATTTGGACATAGCTGTAGTGCTTAAAGGGTAGGCCTGAAGGTAAGTTAAACACAGCATTCCTTCATGTCTCTCCCCTCTTGTTGGTCTGCCGTAGCTCTTGCAGTTAAACAGAAGGCACAAGGATGACTGCCTGGGCACAGCACAAGAAAGAAATACTCCGATCTCATCACCCCCTCCATCTTGCAAATATACCCAGAGCACAGCAGTGACAAACTGTTATTTATCCAGTTCCTAATTCCCCTCAGAAATGTATTACATGCCAAAGTTTATCTGGAGCCTCCCATGCCTCAGTTTAGGTTCACGCATTAGAGACATTAAGCTCTCCACTCCTCCTAGGCCTTCCATGTATCACAGCTGGAGTTTGTTTATATTGCAATTCAGTGCCAAACAAGGCACACCCAAGCACAGGCTCTGCACACAGTCAAAATCTTTAATAAACAAAATGAGTTTAGGAAGATGACAAGACTGTTCTTTTCTGTTCTCCTCATGCTTTTCTTCTGCTGTTGCCTCTCTTTCCTCTGTCTTTTCCCTTTCAGTTCATGTGTTGTTTTAAATGTATGCCCTTTCTGGTTGTACTACAAGTCTGTTTCCTTGTTCATCTCATTTTCTTAGCTTTTGGCTTGGTAAGGCTTTTTAGGTTATGGATAATATAGTTTCTGTATTTATTACCCTACTGTTCTGGTTTTATTTGGTTTGATTTTTAACATGCTCTGTGCTATAACAACTCTTCCTCTTTGCTTACCCAGCTCTCTTCGAGCTTTCTCTACACCATCATTTACACTTGTACTTATTTGCTGAGGTTGTTTTCATACAGCAGCTGTAGATAGATTGGTTTGAAAAGAAGTGTGGAGTGCTAGTTACAGATTACCTAGGAGCTCTGCTGATGAGCCACAGTCCAGTATGTTGCTCTGGCTTGGTCTGCCATAAAATTACTCCTGATTATAGCCTACTGCTTACTCCAGCCTGCAGGTTTTCTATGCTAATGGAAGTTTCCCCTCACTGTCAGGGAAGGCTTGTACAGACAGGCTGCTGATTCTTGTTGTCGGAAGCATTTGGTATGGGGAAGGAGCAAATACCTGCTTTTGTATCTTTCAAAAGCATATGTAAATCATAGAGTAGTTAGGGTTGGAAAGTCATAGCTCTGTGGTGAAACCTGGTAGAAGTATGTGGTTTTACCCTTTTGTTGGCCACCAACAGTGCTTGCCTTTAAAACACAAAGATGAAATGACTTGTACAGCTGAGATACACCCCATTCCATATGGGGAGGCTCTTGTAGGTTCAGGTTTTGCTGTCATACCTGATATGCAGAATACAATGACAGCAGTGCCCAGGTAACGCTGTGCTGGTGTCTTGTTTTCTTTGGTCTTAACAGCCCAACTGTGCTGTGATGTTGGCTTCTCTGGGACCATCTTTAAACCAAAATTTTACTGCCTGTGGCTTCCTGATCCTTTGGGATTACTGTGGTCAGATTGGTGCTTGGTGTTTTACAGGGCTTCCAGCTGGGGGCTGATGGCAGCACTGCCTTCCTGACAGTGTATGTGCAGGGACCTGGCTGTGGACGGGATGTCCAGGACCAGTGGCCCCCAGCACCTCTGCTCCTGTCCCAGTAGGTGAGGAAGCCTCTGTCTGGTTTGGGTATGCTCCTACCACACCCATAATTGCACTGTGGCTTTATGTCTAATGTAGCAGATATTTTACCTGTCTTCTTGATCTTAAGTGTTTCAGCTACTCTTGGACAATCCATCCACATATTTGGACAGAGAGGACTGGTATGTGATACTGTTCGACCTTGTGGTGAGTGCTTTTTGTGGGGAGGTGATTTTTGCGCACACTGGCCTGTGCTGTGCCCCTTTTCTGTTCCCCTCTGCTCACAAGTGTGGCAATTTACTCATGTTTTTTGAAGCAGTGTAATGATCAGTGTACTAATGGTCAAAACCAGTTAGACTGCTGTGAATGGAATGCAGCTCTCACTTCTTTGCACATTTGTGAGTTTTTAAGGAAACAAGATGTTTGTTTTGATGAATAGGGAAGGGGGAAAGTCAAGTCAGTGCTAGGATCAGGAAATCTGAGATCCATAAAAACAATGCAGCTGGACATTGCCTTACTCGTCTTCCATCCACGTGCGGGACCAGCTATGTAGATCAGCAGGCATCATCTGCTGACCTGAAGACTGTCTAACCTGAAAGATCACCAGTGATGGTGAGTTCATAACATCCCCATGAACCTCCTGGATTTTATGATGGTCAAGGAGATGGGAAGCAGACATGGGTGATACTGTGCCTGGAGAGTGCCCACCTCTTGAATGTCTGTCCCATGATCCCTGGGGATGGGTGTTGATGCTGCAAATGGGTGGCCTGGATGCACCATGCTCTCAGCACTGCAAAGAGAAGGTTGAATCTGCACTGGCCCAACTCCATGGTTTTAGGTGTTTGCTGTTTTCTGAACTTAATATTGAGGGGCAGTCAGCTCAGTAATGGTGAATCTCACAGCCTATCATAAAGCTGATGTTCTGGAGGCCAATAGAAAACACGTGCAAACTTGTTCCTTGTTAGCACAATAACAATAATGAAAATACAATGTCAGCAATGTTAATTGAAATTGCAACAAAGCCAGGTATGTAAAATACAATGCAGTAATCTGCAGCCAATTAAGATGCATTGAAAAGTGACAATGAACTGAGCTACAAATGATTATAAAGCTGCAAACTGTGTGACAGCAAGATTAGTTCATTTGTACATCACTGTGTTTATCAGGCTGGTACGACTGGACCATATTTGTCTGAAAAAACAGGCAACACTTTCCTAAATTTGGCTTTGGTTGTTGATTTGTATCTCCTGAATCAGACCCATGTGTTTTTGTTTTTTTTTTTTTTTTTTTCAGAAGATTGAAAAAAATTTATAATATTTTTTTCAAATTATCACAAATTTAATTTGCTAAGATTATTTATATTCAGAGTAATCCCCATCCCTAGATTGTATGGGATGTACAGGAAAACACAAAAGGAGACAGTAACCCACAGCCTTTAAATCTGATTTATCTCATATAACTCTTGAGATATAAAATGTGTTGCTTAGGTGAGGTGCTAAGTTTCTGATAGTTCTTGCTCTTTCCCATATATATAAATCATCTCATTTCTGGTCCAGGAGATAATTCAGTCATCTGAAACAGAGCTACAGGATAGAGCCTTCTAAATAATGGTGGAAAAGGTTAATTCCAGTGTTTCAAGGTTAGCATCATCATGCTTCTGTTTCGATCCCAGTAACAGTTCATAAGGATTCAAGCCATTTAAAATGGAGCATGACAGCTGTGACTTGTGGCTGGTATATCTTGGCATTACCCTGATAAGGAGATCTTTGTCACTCATTTGGGAGCAGGCTGAGTTGCCCAGTGTTCAGTTGCTGAACCTCTGAGACTAATCCTGATTGGTCAATTTCTTCTTGAAATAAGTTCCTATACAAATTGTTCCTATGCCAAGACACTCAGCACTTGGGTGACTTAATGAAAATAGAGTGGGGTACTGAGCACTCTCAGTGGTAGGAGCCATAAAGACTGAGCTCCTCTCTGTTGATGTTCTGCCTCATGTGTTATTGCTAGGAAAGAGTTCCCTTGATAAAACTCCAGAAGACACCAAAATTATTACTTGTCAAAAATATGAGTCAGCTGCTCATCAACAAATTCCTCTAGACTGCAATACTTGTCATTTCTCCAGAGGATTGACAGTGAGCAAAACGAGAACAGACTCATCTTTCCCAAGATAAGCCAGAAATAGAAGAGCTCGTCCTTAAATGGGCACCTCAGATGGTGGGTTAGCCTCATTGCTTAGTCATACAAGCGATGAAAGACAGTTCTTCCTTGTATTGACATGGGCTGTTTTTTGTCATTGCAGCAAAACTGAATCTGTTATGGAGAAGCAGTGTTGATGCTAGGCAGTTGTTCAGGCTGAGTGGTCATTAGAACCATCTAATGCTGTTTTTCCTTCATTTGAATCCTGCAGATATTTATTTTCCTCCTCTTTCCTCAAAAGTAAAAGTATTTGATTTGACCTCAGGCTTCTGCTTATTACAGACTTCTAAGCTTTTGTCTCTTTGCTTATGAATCAAACTCCATCACAAATATCTGCAGTTTTAATGCTATGAGAGTAGCACTCTTGGCATGTTGTTATAGCAACGGTGCATACTGTATATCTTAGAATATCCCATGTTATATCACTGAAATAAAATATTTTGTGCCTTATCAGGTGCACACTATCTGTGTTGTTTTAAAGGGTATATTGAAGCACTCATCTTCTTTCTTAAATAACAGCCCTGTTTCATTGTGCTGGCTCTATACTTTTCCTGGGTTTCTAATGATCCGTAGCATTTGTCCCAGAAATGATCTCGTTGCTGATGCATCCCTTTTGTGATGGAGCAAGCAGAACTGTGTGTACTTCTTCAGCAAAGAGTGAACAATTGATTTATACACAGCAGCAAAGCAGCCGCTCTCTCCTGGAATAAATGTGTGTAGCAAAATAAATTAAGGTTTAGAATTAAAGTTGGGCAAGACCAAAGGAGAGGGAGCTAGTTTGGGGGAAGGTGGGTTGCACGGCCAGAAGATCCCATTATACTGTGAGTTACCGGGATGGAGCAGAAGTGATGGCAGTACCTCTGGTGCTCTGAGGAGGGAAGATGAGGAAATCACACTGGTCCTTCCTGACTCTTCTTCATCCTACAGTGTCCTCACGGTTTGTTTCTGCTGGGGCTTGAGTCTCCTGGCTCTCAGTCCTGGCTCTGCTAAGCCCAACACAGCCCTCTGCTGTGCATGAGTGGGAAGTCATAGAGCCTGGCCTCACCCCTTCTGTACCAGCTTGTTTTTCAGACGCAGCTTATGGCGATGTTGCCCACCTCTCTCCTTTTTTACTGCAGACTGGTACAGTGTTTGCATGTCAGTTTAACGTGGTTTTGCTTGGCTGGAGAAGAAAAATACCCATCAGTTGTCTCCAAAACTTCACAGATGAGCACTCTCCTTTCTTCACCCCATCAAACACCCCCACAGCAGAGAGTATCAGCCCACACTTGTGCGAGCAGATGTAAAAGACATCTCTTAGGTGGGGGCTGGTTTTACAGGCTGTATCAAAGCACCTTAAGGGAAGGAGGAGGAGATGCAAATGCTGTGTTTCCATTTACAGAAAAAGTTACTTCACCTAGTGTAAGTACGGCCTTCTCGATGGTTTTACCATTGACAATGCACTGTACTAATAGGTATCTGAATTTACTAATCACAGAATCACAAGATTCGAAAACGCTTCATTTGCACCTGTCTTTGCAGAGGTGCAATCCCTACCTTGTGGTCCTGGGAATTTTCTGCAATGGCCCATTTCCTATTTCTCACAGTACCCCACAAGGACACTTCTTTTTTTTTTTTTTTTTATCTGGTGGGAAAAATAAAAAAGGGCAATCTATGGAAAAAATAATAGGATAGAAAGGCTTTTGAGTCCTTTGAAGAGTGCATGGGTGAATGCTTCCTGCCCATGTTCTGCATTTGCATACTTGTAACACAGAGATTAGAGGTGTGCAGAAGAGCACGGGGTGGGCTAGATGACTGGCAAAGGGTCCCTGTCAACCTCAACATCTCTTTGTTTAAGAGGCATCATACTAAAATTGATTTAGGCAATAGAAGGAAGAAATCTCACATGTACACACAAGGCTGTGGGGGAAAAGGGCAAAACTAAGAAGGAGTGAAAGTTCCCTTTTTTGTTTGTTGCTTACACTGAAGTTATCAAACAAACCAATGTATACTCCTTGCAGAAATGAGCACAGGAGACCCTGTTGTTAGAGAGAAATGAAGGGCTGGTTTCCAGCAAGGCACATGTATAATAACGCTTTACTCTCTCCTGAACAACACAAATGGCTGTGCTTTCTTCCTTGTGCCTGTTTGAGGCATACTGAACTATGCTGTAATTTGCTTCAACTCTCACATCTTTGAGAGGTCGCATCAACAGCAGGCAGTTGTATGAAACTGGAAGTTTTTGCATAGGATCAGCAGGGATATTTCAGACTGGATTGAAGGAATATTTGCAGGAATCTGCCTACAAGTTTGTGGAGTTTGTGGAGTTTGTTTGTGTCACTGGTGCTGGTGCTTTTACTTTCACAAGCTTTGCAATTTAAAAAAGAATAGAATATGTTAGAGAAAAAAAAAAAGACTGACACAATGCAAAAACTGCCTCAGAAGAGGAGAATATCAAACCCACAAAATATTTACTACCTGGGTAGTAAGTATGAGTAACTGTTTACTTGTGCTTTCCACATCGCAGGCTTTGTTACAGAAAAGGCTTTAATAGCATGTGGTGTCTTCTCTCTGAATTATGCATGACAGCATGGTCTGAGTGGCAATCTACAGACTGCACGGGGTCCACACATGCTTCTGCCTATTCTGTTGCTCAAACATTGCCCAGAAAGCCAGACTCTGCCTCTGGCATGCACCCAGGCAAGAGCTTGATCTGACGTCTGTCCCAGTAATTGGTGGACAGGAGGTAGGTCCTTCCAGATCATCTGCAAGCCTACTGTTGCTGCTTTTCCTGATGGTGGGGTGAATACTGGAGCACTTCAGCAGGTGCTATGCAGGCTGTGTTGGAGGGAGGGAGAAAGTGAAGTATTTAGGTGGTGCTTGTGGCTGTAGGTGTGCATGAGTCACACAGATGTCTGCATGCCTGAGGAAGGAGTTGTGGTTACAAGTCCTGTGCATGGAGAGTCTGGAGCCATGTCTGCAGCAAGAAAAGCCCAGCAGAGATGGGCTCCTGAGTACTCCACCAGCATAGCAGAGCTGTCTGTCTAGAAGGACCTGGGTAGTCACAGGGCTGCAAAGACAGTGAGAGGTAAGCCATCAAACTTAGGTTGCCTGAGATCAGTTCATTAGCAGTAACACATGACTGATGGCACCTCTGAATTTACATTGCAGGTAGATGCTGGATTTAAGTCCTGCTGTGCACTTAAGTCCTTTTTTCTTTCCAGCGTTACCTCTACTTGTGCATTCTGCTGTCCGCAATGGTTGGATTAGCTCCATGAGGTCTTCAGGCCTGCTTGCTGATCTCAGTGGCAATGCATACATGTCATCTAGGTACTATTAGAATGTTTCATAAACAGACCCTTAAGCTCATGAGCTAAAGATTATCTCCAGTTAAAGATGGGTCTAAATTAGAAGTTGCACTCTCAGCTCCTCCAAATTTGGGGAAAGCTTGAATTTGTGTCTGAACCCTGGTGTAGTAGTCTCACTTAAAATCCTGTGATTTAGTGGGCTGGAAGTCCTAGTTCTGTATTTCTCAAAGCATTAATTTCCTTCAGTGCACCTGGCACTAGCAGACTATCACTGAATCAATTTGTTTCACAGTCATTCGAGGTGACCATTAATAGATGCTTTGGGTGAGACGGAAACTTTGCAATGGAATTACTGGCTGAGGCTCTCTTCTATCTTTGTTTTAAAATTTTGGATGTGGAGACCACATAGTTTCCCTGCATTGTTTTTACCATACAGCCCTTGCCACTCAGCGTTTTCTTCACTGGGTTCAGTGGGATCTTGAAGGGAGCTGGTGGTGTGCTCTTGCAGCCCAGAAGGCCAACTGTATCCTGGGCTGCATCAAAAGTAGTGTAACCAGCAGGTCGAAGGAGGTGATCCTGCCCCTCTACTCTGCTCTCGTGAAACCTCACTTGGAGTATTGTGTGCAGTTCTGGTGTCCTCAACATAAAAAGGACATGGAACTGTTGGAATAAGTGCAGAGGAGGGCCATGAGGATGATCAGGGGACTGGAGCACCTCCCCTTATGAAGATAGAATGAGAAAGTTGGGTCTGTTCAGCCTGGAGAAGAGAAGGCTGTGTAGAGACCTCATAGCAGCCTTCAAATATCTGAAGGGAGCCTATAGGAATGCTGAGGAGGAACTCTTCCTGAAGGACTGTAGTGATAGGAAAAGGGGTAATGGGTTCAAACTTAGAGGGGGAGTTTAGATTGGATGTGAGGAAGAAATTTTTTACTGTAAGGGTGGTGAGGCACTGGAATGGGTTGCCCAGGGAAGTTGTGAATGCTCCATCGCTGGTGGTGTTCAAGGGCGGGTTGGAGATAGCTTTGGGTAGCATTGTTTAGTGGGAGGTGTCCCTGCCCAGAGCAGGGGAGTTGGAACTAGATGATCTTAAGGTCCTTTCCAACCCTAACTATTTTATGATTCTATGATTCTATGACTGTGGCTTTGCTTGCTGAACAGTCCATCCCCAGGAAGTGCTTTGTTTATTCTGTGCCTAAATTATTTCTGCAGCCTGCTGTTAAACGTCTAGCATCAGTTTGCATCAGAATGATACAGAAAAATATGTCTGAAAGGGAGTTTAGAGAGAATGAATCTCAGGCATTGCTGCTTTTATAGTGCATCTCTGTTCCGCTCCTGACTTTCAGTGTCTTTATTGGTTTGTGATGTGGTGTAAGTCTCTATGTGTATAACCCGCAGGGCTCTTGTCCAAATAATTAGACAGAGTTGTCTTCTGCATAATAAGAAGACTAAGGAGAGTAATGATTTATTAGTTGACCTACCACAATTCTTTTTATTGTAATGATAGTAGAAAATGTCCTGGTTCTCTAAAATTACATGAAAACTGAGAGCAGGTTTAGAACACATCAGACACGCAGCCAATGCATGTAATTGTTACTGCTTTCCCCCCAGAAAAATGCAGTTCGGCCTCATGCACATTGAAACAGGACAACAGCTTACATTAACAGAGTAGGCTAATAGCTGAACAATTTCTGGAAAGACGTAGCAAGTAAGATAAATGCAAACCAGTGATTTTAATTCTCTGAATAGCCTTATCCTAAGATCTGAATGACTTACATTGCTGTTGTATTATTTTATTTAGCTGAGACCTACTTTTAATGCTTTGGTTAGAGAGTGTCTTGTCATAAATTCTGCTTACTCTTAATAAATACATGAAAAGAAATAGTTTTCAACAAAAACCAGATTAAGCCCAATTTCATGGGAAATGCTATTAAGTCCTGTCAACAACTGCTGGCTGTTCATGTGAGATAATAGGTACCCTCCCTGGATTATTTTTTGCTTTGCTTTGAATGTACATTTTGTGAAATTAGATGGGATTTCAGCTTGTGGCTGTAGAACATTATCTTGGTCTTTTTCAGCTTCTGTTTGTATCAGTTATAATAATTTGTTGCTTTTATTAGAAGAAGGATCCGACCCCTGGTTAAAACTAGACACGTGTTCCTGAATACTTGCTCACAGCTTGAGGGGAAACTAGCAGTGGTTTTGACAAGAAAAGCCATTATTCATCATGCCTCATTTAGCAGGCATCAAATTTTACATTTTCCCTCTGCCAGCTCTTCACTCTCCCACCCCTTCTCATCAGTCAAATACAATTAATATCACCTTAACTGACTGTTGACTTTGATTACCCAGTCTAGTACTATTGCTAGTTTGCTTTCTTGACATTAGCAAACCATGAATAATGATCTATAACCCAGGTAAAATGATATTGCTGGCATGTTCATATACTGAGTTTCTGTTCTCTTTTTTACCCTAAATACTTTCCAGACTAATTAAATGTTACAATACTTTCCAGACTAATTAAATGTTACTATGTTGTTTCCTTATGTTTTGACTCCCTACCAGCCTTAGTATTCCTGATCATCTTTCACTGAGAATTGCTGTCTGCCATCAGCTCTTCTGCACAACCTCTTACAGAGCACTCTTTAGAGAAAATCCTGTTTTTTGCAGTTTCTTTGTCCTTATTGCTGGTGTACCTACATTGGAAGTTTCTGAAGTGGTCTCTGACCTCTAAAATAGCATCTTCTTTGACATTTAGTCAGCAGCTCGTACTATCTCAGTCCAACAGCGTCCTGCAGCTGATGTTCCCCACTGCGCGGAAGAGCCAAGGAAGGAGACCTGTCAGTCTGGAGTAGATGGTTGCTGAGATTAAATTATCCAATTTTCTGTACCACCTGCTTGTAGCTGTTGCTTCGATTCTTCAAATAGGCATTTTTGCTATATGTAGCCTGAATGCTGCAAAAACTCCTGAGATATTTGAGCAGCTTTTGGTGCAGATCAGCTCTGAAAGATCACCCATGGAATCAAAGAAACCAAACATGGGAAAGGCCTGAAGGAGTCTGGATGCTTTTATGTTTCTCATCCTGCAGCTGGAGGTTTGGTCACAGAGGTGTATGCTACCTGGCTCTAAGTCCCATCAGTCTTTCAGTGTACTACAGCACCTTCCTTTCTGCAAGTTATCTGTGGTTTAGAAGCGATTCTTGCTGTAAAATGTAAACAGTCAAAACATGTATCCAATCCTCTTATTATGAATCTAGGAAGAGCATTTCAGTATCTCTGCTGGAATTAGGATGTTAGTGCAAAATCCTTTCCTAAGCAGTTAATCATCCTGCCCTCCTAGAAGCAGTTTGTGTAGTTGTCACAGAGGACTGTCAGGCAGTCAGGAGCGCTAGAACCGTGCACTGATTTCTTTGGCCGATACCTTCTTAATCTGGTGTCTACTTTGCCTTCTGCCAGGCTGCTGCCAGCTTGAAGTGTTTCTTTTTCCACTGTAGCCCTGATGGGAGCACAACAGGTAGGAGTCCTCCATGGGCAATGTCTACTGGCTGTCATCTTTCTCCCTCTCAGAGTTTATGTGGCACACTGAGTGGCTTAATATATTATGACGATTTTATTATTTTATTAATACTTTTAATTCTGTACATTTGTTTTATCAGGTGTCTTCTTGTAAACTCATACTAATGTGTAAAAAAGGCAAATTTCAAGTCCTGTGTGAAAGTGGTGTGTTTGATAGCTGAATGAGCTGGTGTGCTCATAGAACAGGAGCAACAGTATCTTGCCCTTACAGAAAGGCAATATGTTCTAGAGACTTAAAAAGCAAGCTATGCTTCTGTGTCTGGTTTGAGCACAGCTTAAACTCTGGCCCTACAACACATGTTGAGCTCAGCTCACACCATATCACTGTTCATTCATTCTCTAAGTAGTTTCTTAAACTTTCCTAAAATGTAAACTCTTTGAAAAGACTGATTATTTTGTGGAGGCCTTGTATCTGTATGAACTCAGCTCATCTATCTATGTCCAGCTGGAGATCATTTACGAGTGGTGTCCCTCAGGGGTCGGTGTTGGGACTGATCTTGTTCAACATCTTTGTCGGTGACATGGACAGTGGGATTGAGTGTGCCTTCAGGAAGTTTGCTGATGACACCAAGCTATGTGGTTCGGTTGATACGCTGGAGGGAAGGAATGCCATCCAGAGGGACCTTGACACGCTTGTGAGGTGGGCTGATGCCA
>JASSUY010010024.1:0-52811 GCA_032466535.1 Forpus xanthops | reverse complement strand
CCCAAGGAAGTTGTGAATTCTCCATCGCTGGTGGTGTTCAGGGCTGCTTTGGACAGAGCCTTGAGTGACATGGTTTAGTGTGAGGTGTCCCTGCCCATGGCAGGGGGTTGGAACTAGATGATTTTAAGGTTCTTTCCAACCCTAACTATTCTATTATTCTATGATTCCATATCAATATCACTTTGTGCAAGGAACTACGTATCTCTTGTAGTTAATATTCTGCATGATATTCTTGATGTAGTAGTCAGTTTGCTGTTTTAGATTAGATTCAAAACGCTGCTCTCCTTTTCTTAATGGTCATTATCAGAGCATGTTATGATTGACTCAGTAGATTTTGGATGGCTGAGATCTCGTCCCTGCTCAAGCTGAGGATAATTTGTGCCCCTCTGCTCAAGCTGAGAATAATTTGTGCCCCTGATTTCAGGAGGTGCCAAATCAGTGCTAGGCGCTTTGCAAAGCTGAGTGCTCATCTGTGTGCGTTGCCTGGACCTTGCTGCTGGTCAGAGAGTGATTGTGTCTCACACACTCCCCTGCTTCCTGACAGTGTTTATTGCTGATATCCAATTGTGGGATCTCAGGGAATTTCACATTTGTGAAACTGAAACAGGGGAAGTTCAGGATAGATATAAGGAAGAAGTTCTTCACTGTGAGGGTGGTGAGCACTGACGCAGATTGCCCAAAGACGTTGTGAATGCTCCATCTCTGGCAGTGTTCAAGGCCAGGTTGGACAGAGCTTTTGGGGACATGGTCTATTGTGAGGTGTCCCTGCCCATGGATGATCTTAAGGTCCTTTCCAACCCAAATTATTCTATGATTCCATAAGGATGGCAAAGGCCCTCTTTACAGGAAGCAGTTTTTTATATATATAATTTTAGACATGTCTGCATAGGGAAATTAAAAAAAGCAGTATATGATATGAGAGGTGAAGAAGAGATGCTAAATAAGTGGTGTCTCAGTGGGGAAAGGAGCAAGTGTGCTGCATGGGGAAGGAGAGGCCAGTTTCTAATCAGATGCATTTGACCTCTCCAGTACTGTATGAACTTCTGAACTCAGTGCTTCCAAATGTCCCTAAGTTGCAGAGAAACCATTTACAAGCATCTTGTCTTTGCAACTGTCTAGTACAGGCTCCCAAAAGCTATAGGATGAAGCGAATTCTTCTTCTCTTCCTCCTTGATGTCTATGATGAGTGGGAATTTGTGTTTCAAGTTAAACATACCTGCTAGGTTTGAAAGCAGCTTCAATATTGCATCTGACATTCTTTTAAGAGCTCAGCAGAGCACACCGTTTATCACGCGGGTGTAAACTGCTCTGCTGGCTTCTATGTTTATAGTGAAGTTTGCACTTGGCTTGCTGCCCTGAAAAGCACCATCACCTCTGGTCTTCCCTTCTCTTGGAGTCTCTCGTGTCTCTCTGAGCAGAAAGAAGCCAAATGCCACAAAAGTCAGCCTAGTGCTGGTGAAGTCAAATCCCAGGGTCAAGGTCAACTGACCATGTATCCTCCCCAGAAGATTCCAGTGTCCTGGTTAGCCTGTTTTCTGCAGCTATCAATTATAGAATCACAGAATGGTTTGGGTTGGACAGGACCTTAAGATCATCCAGTTCCAACCCCCTGCCATGGGCAGGGACATCTCACAATAGACCATGTCGCCCAAGGCTCTGTCCAACCTGGGATGGACACTGGATCCGATTTAGCTGTCAGCTAAGAAACAAACCCTATACTGAGACTGTTTGGGCAAATGGCTCTTCCTTTCACAGAAATGTGCTGTGGTGATCCTATGACAATTAATTTTGCTTCAGAGTTTGCTGTTTTGGGTTTTTTTCCCTCCTAATGAATATAGTCAAATGCAATTGCAGCATGTCTCCTATTAAAAGGTGTTTGTTACATTTCATGGGTGTGAGTTAATTTAATAATAACTGCATATGCCTGGTGCTATTGCAAAATAATACTAGTTTTTGTGATGGCTGCATCAAAAGCCCATCATGGATAGCAGCAACCTGTATGTGCTAGTAAGAAAATCAACAAGAAGTGAAAGAATCTCTGGGTGAACCAGGTTAGTATTAGAGACACACAAACCAGCATTGCTGAGGTTTGTTTTGAGTTTTCCACTGCTTACCTGACCTCAGGTCTTCTAAACTAGAAGTTTCAGAGAAATAGTCTTTCTCTTCAGACTGTGGGACTTCGTACTTGTTCCTGGTATCTACCTGTAGTTACTCTCAGGAGGGTTTTCTGACTCTTGTATTCATTCATTTTTGCTACATAGGAGTTTGCAGCTCCTTTTTATCACCATTCAATTGGTTTGTTAAAAATGCTACCATTGCATGCTTGTCCTTTGAGCTGGTTTTGTGCAGGCTCTTAGCATAAGGAAAATACAAGGGTTCACTGTACTCACTGTACAAGCTTTTATTAATTACTCAGTCCCTTGTTTAGCCTGAGAATGACAAGTGAGTTTTCCTTTGTCGTTCTCTTGCTGCTTTCATTTTGTCCTATCAATATTGCAGCAAATTAATTAACTCCTGTTCTTTTTTGTTCATTCAAGACTGAGGGCAGGCTGTCCAGGATTTCTGTAGGAGACCAGGAGGTAGGGCACCCTTATTCTACTCCCAACTCCCAGACTAACTCAGCATGCCTACACATAGAATCACCCATGGCAAATCTTGCCTCCCATCTCCCAAGATGTGGGCTCCATGTGAGACGGTATCTTTTAGTCAGAGGTAGGATTTGAAGGTGCTAGGTAGGATATCACATGTAAGGGTACCACAGGCCCTTAGGTACAATAGATTTTCAGGAGCAGTATCCTTGTTCTTGTTGCAAGACACCAACAACTCACCTATTGTTCAAAACAGGGTAAAGGACATTTTATCTTGAACAATTACAGTCTCGTAAAATTACAGGGATCTGAAGAGAAGGTAGAACATAATATCACACACAGGAGTCAACAGGGCTGTTCAAAGAGGATGAGAGGTGCAATGTGTTCAAAATAACACTATAGAAGGAAGAACTTTAGAAGAAAGCTGACGATTGTTTCTTTCATACAATGCATGGAATAGGCTGTTTTACTCAGAACCATACAACATTTATGCAGGAAAAGGGTTTAGTGTTTGCATCACTTTATTTTTTGTGTCTTTGTAAGTCCTGAAAGTTGTTAAAGAACAAAGCTGCCTTAATATTTTACAGGGAATGATATTTTTATTGATAGCTCTTCAACTGTGATGATCTTAGAAGTTTTCCAGTGATGTGGTTACCCTGCAAGAGATTGTAGCTGGCAGAGAGGGGAGTTCCTTTACAGTTCGGTTCTCTTAGGATCAGGCATCTACTTCCAAGAGCTAACAGTCTCTGCAGGCACCAAAAGATCAGCAACCTCCAAACGATTTCAGACAAATCACTGTTTTGTGTCAGAAGAGGCTAGAGGGGATGTTCAGAGCAGCATATTAAATATAAAGCAGATAAAACATCCCACACTTGCCAGGGTTGGCAGATTCCTTTCTGCTATTTTATTCCCAGTTAAACGTTGCGTGTTTGTGACTTTTCCTCAAAGTGCACTGGACATACTTTTATTTAGAAGAGATTACGAAAAGAAGCCAACAGGGGGAAGGAAAGATGTAATCAAAGACATGACTGCGGAAAGCAAGAGAGGAGGAAAGTCAATACATAAGGAGAGAGATAGTGAAAAGAGCAAATATTTTGAACTGACAGAGATGCAAAGGTACTGTGCTGCAGGTGCTTGAGCTGCTTGGATGGGAAAGGTGGTTGTTAACTTCTTTTGCCAACCTTTGGGGTCCCTGGGTAGCCACACTTCTGGTTGCAAGTAGAACCTGCCTGAGGTTGTGCTGGCCACTAAAATCTTCAAATTCTGTCATCTAGCAATTAAAAGAGTACAAGGTTAAAAGGAAGGATATAGGATTGGTTATATGAGAGTTGTACAACTAATGACACTACCTAGTTAGAACACCAGCATAGCTCTTTCCAGGCTGCTCTGATAAAAACTGAATCTGCCTATACATAGAATCTGGTTGAACCCTAGGCTGCTGACCAGGCTCACTGAGTAGTAGGACAGAATAAGATGCTATCTTGAAAGCACCTCCTGTTTTGGACAACTAATGTAGGACACTGAGATGGAAGGGACCTTGGGGAAGGTCTTTGTACATATCCTCCCATGCCAAGGCAACATCTCCTCCACCTCTATAAAGGGAAACTCCATATGGCTCTTACCAATCCCTTCCAGAGCTTCATTGTTCTTGCTGTTGGAAAGACTTTTTCTAACATGTGACTTGAATCTTCTTTAATGACAGCTCTTTCTTGTTCTTTTGGTCATGGGCATGGAAAACAGATTTCTCCCTTCCTCTTTGCTGCAGCCTTTTATACACCAGAAGACTGTTACCGTGTCTTCCCTGAGTCTTCTCTTTAGACAATCCCACTGTGTTCAGTCTTTCCTCACAAGTCATGGTTTGTAGACCTCGGATTGTTCACCTCCCTTTCCTCTGAATTCTCTCTGATTGGGCCATGCCTTTCTTGTAGCACGAAGCCTGCAGGAGGACACAATGCCCCAGGTGAGGCCTCCCAGGCACTCAGCAAAGAGCAAGTGTTGCTGTATGTCTCTACTTCTGTTTAAACATGGCAGTGTGGCAGTAGCCTTTTTCTCAGCTGCATACTATTGTCAATGTACATTCAGCCTGTGATCCACAACCCGTGGTCCTCTGGTTTCTTTTCTGCAGAGCCTCTATGCTGACAATTGTTCCCTCTTCACTGCTTGTGCGGGTTAATGCATGGTGTAGATGGAGCAAACACCTACTCCATCTCCCTCTGCCCCAAATCCACTTAAATGTCAATTTTACACTTTTCCTACTTAATGTAGAGTTTGTGCGTTGAGGGAGTGTTGAATATCAACTGAATGGGAAGAGGCCTTTATTAAAATAACAAGGATAAAATAACATGTCAGGAATATAGCAGGTGGCAGTAGTACACAGGTTTGGGTTTAGGTAGTAAAACATGGACTTTGCTCCCAATAATGATTCTTCCATTGAAAACTGAAAGCACTTAAGCTACAGGAAAGCAAATGTAAACTGTTATTTGTTTAGCAATTTTGGGTGATACCCTCAAGCTGATGTCTCTCTTGCACTTTGCATTTTTGTCTTTTTAGAGATATAAGGCATTCTAACTGTTTTTTTTGTGGGTTGCAGACTGTTTCTGTGTGATGTGAGGAGGTCTTCTCCCCCCTAGTGCTGGTCCATGACTGGACAATAGAGATGAAGGGGAGAAAAGAACAATTTCATCAGGGACTGTTGTGCTAGGAAAAAGAGTGGCGGATTCAGACTTAGGGGAAGTTCAGGCTGGATATAAGGAAGAAGTTCTTTACTGCGAGGGTGGTGAGGAAGTGGAATGGGTTGCCCAGAGACGAGGTGAATGATTCATCCCTGGTAGTGTTCAAGGTGAGGTTAGAGAGAGCCTTGGACAACATGGTCTAGTGTGAGGCATCCCTGTCCATGGCAGAGGGGTTAGAACTGGATGATCTTAAGGTCTTTTCCAACCCAAACCATTCTATAATTCTATCATTAATTATCTGGAGGATTTGGCATAAATGGTTACTGACAGTCCAAGCAGATCATTCCTTAGCTCCTTCTTAGTAGTTTTACCAGAATAGGTTATTTATCTCAAAATGTGTCATGGAGCATGTTTGGAGGAAGTAGGAGATAAGCATAGGGATATACTTAAGACGAAATTTTTTGTGCGTGATCTCTAGCCACAGAACATGAAGGTTCAGCTTCAAGGTACCTGACTGAAGCAATGGCTCCTACCAGGGGAGTCAGCACATTAAAATGTTGCATTCTCTGGCAGAATAATGGAGGTCTGTTACAGCACCTTCTAATTTTTCAAGCAGCACAAAGTGCAATTCCAAATTAACCAGCACACCTCCACCTTAATTTTTCATTTTACTTAACCTCTCGGCGTCTCTTTCCCCATCTGTAAAGCTGAGATAATACCTACCTACCTCACAGGGATGTTATGAGGATTAATTAATTGATGTTTGTACAGGGTTTTGAATATGCAAAGCGCTATATGTGCTAAGTATTATTGTTTAGTTTAAATGCAGCTGAACAGGGTTTGAATGCTGGGAGAGAGCTCTGTCACTGACACCAATCTATCACAATGTGCCTAATGACACAGCTTGGGGAGCCAGGCAGACGGTTTTCTTATTCTCTGCCATAATTAGCCAATATCAATAACAAAAAAAAAAAAACCCACCTTTCAAGAATTGCAGGGATTGACCACTATGGGATCACTGCAGAAATCCCAATCTAGATACCTAAGAATGGAATCAACCAGTACTGAAGGGGTCATCCTCAAAACTCACCCAGCTCAGCTGGGAATTAAGAGTATCTGTAGGGCTGGAAAGACACTGTAGTGCCCTGTGGAAAAAGTAGAGCATTATCTGACTCCAGAGCATGAATAAATATGAACAGAGTAATTAGAAGGGGGTCTTTCTGTTCAGCTTTTGCAGATGTAGCTAAGAGCATCACCTGCCCCCCTGCATGCTTGCAAAAGGTCTCTAAGCTGCTATTTGTCTTGGTGTGTTAATAAGTGATGGTAGCCCCAGCAGCAAAGGGGGCTGTCTAACTGGAGATACAAAAGGCTGGTTAAGAACTGGTAATGTGGGGTGTGCATATGTGCAAAGGGGGAGAGGAACTTCTTCCAAGAAATGCAAGGAGATACTCTATAATTTTTCTCTTGGCTGCAGATTTATTTCAGTTTTAGTAATTCTTATTCAAATTCATCAGGGGTAATTAATGAAAGATATAGGAAGGCCAGCACACACCTAGGATCCTCTGCTTGTATCTTGAGTTATGTGGAGCTGTTTGGTCTATTGGTTCACTACCTCAAGCCTAGTGCAGTATTGTCATCCTTTGCTTTACAACACAGTCATTATATCCCTAAACCACATTGTGATACACTGTGGCTTCTGTTTACGACTCCCGAAACTCCCACTCCATATATCACCTGCCATAAAACCCATCAAACTGCTGCTAGTAAAATGGTGCACAGTGGTCTAAGTAGGAGCCAGGCAAATTGTGTGATACCCTACTGTGGTTAATGAGAGTGAAAATGTGGTTAGGATTTTATTCAGGCGATGTTCATTTGCAGGGCCATTGTAGTAAGGTGGCAAAGAAAAGAGTCTTTTGTTAACCTGAATGACAATATATTTTCTATTGTATGAAGTAGCTGAATGCAGAGTTTGCCAAGTTATACATCAATTGTAAATAAGTCAAACTGTGACCTTGAATGGCTACATTTT
The DNA here is from genome assembly GCA_032466535.1 of Forpus xanthops. NCBI lineage: Eukaryota > Metazoa > Chordata > Aves > Psittaciformes > Psittacidae > Forpus > Forpus xanthops. The sequence continues at coordinate 45,522 of JASSUY010010024.1, read as the reverse complement.
TATTGCTTGGGGTCTTGAAAACTAATTAATGCACTGTTATGTTATAGCGACCATATGAAACCTGTTACAGGAATTAAAACCATTGCGGAGCAGCTCAGACCAGTCCTTGACAATTACAGAAATATATAGAAAGTAATCTAGAAGTGTGTGTCAGGAAGATTTTTTTGTCTCTTATTTTCTGTTTGGGGGCTGGATGTGCCCTTCAGTTGTCTAGAGCTGAAGGGGAAGCAGGAATCCTGGCCAAAGTGTAGCCCGGGATGCAGATTCCAAAAGATGATGCTGAGCCCTGCTCCAGCTGGGTGGTGAAGGCTGCTCCCTATTTAAGCAATGCTTTCAGCCTCAACTGCACCCCAGCACTGTTTTGGGCTGAATCAGGATATAAAACTTTCCTTCTCTTCCCCTTCAATCCTTGTCTGTGAAGAGAGAAGATCTGGACGTGTGGGACCAGCTCATGATCAAAGTGGTTATGAGGACGTTGCAGTAGCTTGTGCCATGTGATGTAGACATGGCCATTGGAGCCATAAGAGGACCAAAGCTCTCAAGAGTAGGCTTTTTGCCCTCCAGGAGCAAACAGATACAAGTTTACTTTCACAATGCAAAGGGAGACTGTAATTTCACAAGGTACTTAAACACTGAGGCAGCCTTACATATGTTAACAACAACAAAAAAGCCAACGCTGAGGCCAAGAGAACTTCTCAGGTGCTGAAAGTTAAGCCTGTGATAAAAACCCCTCCCCATTACATCCTGAGAGGCGTCAAAGCAGTTGTTAGCTGATTGGTTTCCACAGTCCTCATCTTGTTCCTGCTTTATCTAATTAATTAAATTGCAATTTATTTTTTTTTTTGTGGTTGTTTTCCTTCCCCCCCCCCCCCCCTTTAATTACAAGACCACATCTTTCTTTATACACAGTTTGAAGATGGGGGAGATGAGTTTTACTTTAGATTGACATTTTACACACAGTTTTCCTTAGGTAAAAAGTTGATTTTCCCCTCCCCAGCCAACAGAAAGTAAATTAAGGCAGGCATGCATAATAAACCCAAAATTCTGTAGCTGTGTTGTGTGTTTTTTGACTGTTTCTGCTGCTGTACAAAAAAATTACATTATATTTAAAAGGCCTATTTATAAAACAAACATTTTGTAGGCAAAAAGGAAATGCAACCATAATAAAATTGTCAGTCTCAGCGGAATGACTGCATTGTACTGGGCTTTCGAAGAAAATCAGCCTGGCTCCTTCTGAGGAAATCTGATTTCAATTTAAGAGTCTGATTGAGGAAAACAGCACCACAAAAGGGGAAATTAAACCATAAAAAGTGCATTAAGATAATGTTAAGGATCTAACATACCACCACAAAAAACAAAGCGGCCCGAAGTTGAGGTAGAAACCTTCTCCTTAGTGCATCCTCCTGGGTTGCGGTGTCACCGATGCTGCCAGAAGTAGAGGTAGGGGACAGGAGGTGTGTGCAAGCAGCAGTGAGCTGCACTGCAGCCTGGTTGAGGTTAAGAATGAGACTGTGTAAAAATGTCTCCTTTTCACTTCAGAGGTCATCTCTGATGTGGATTTTGAGTCATAGCTGCTTCGTCCATCAAATGAAATAAGTTTTTAGTGCTTCTCCCTCCCCAGCTATCTTAGTGGAACCCGTTCAGCCATAGGGAGGAAGCTGAATTATTCTGTGGAAGCTGGATTATTCTGTGAAGCTGAATTATTCTGTGGTTCATGCACCACCAAGAGAATAGTTAATGAAAGCTCTGGTCTTGCAGTCCCTTCTATTGACTTGCATCGACTTCAAGGAGAAGCTGTTCAGCAGTAAGACTTCCTATCCATAGGTGTTTGGCTGAGAGCTCTTGTCCAGATTTTGTTTTTAAAGCGGAATAGTGTGGAAATCTTAAAGAAACCAAAAGACATATTGATTTTACACTTTTTTTGGCATACAAGTGTCTTTAGAATTGTTAGTTTCATGCAGGTGTGGCTATGGGTGAGTGTTGGCTGGTTCCAGGTCAGATGTATCCTGTTGAAGCACAAGCCATAGACCAAATGTTAGCTATGGTGCAACCATATTGATGGTAAGGTCTCTGAGGAATAATTTCTCTCCCCTTTCCCATCTTTGGGGAATGTGTCTATCTGCAGGATGGATAGTCGGTGTGTAGCACATTTATCTCTTCACCAGGCAGATACAGTGCCTGGTGCGCCAAGTCTCTTCTTTGTGCCCCCTCCATGGTAGGGGGATCAGAACTAGGTAATCTTAAGGTCTTTTCCAACCCAAACCATTTTATGATTCTGTGAAGTTGCCCTGTCCCTCTGTCTCATAGCATCACACTGTGTGCAATGCATGGGAACAGAAGCAACAAACCTTCATGTTGGCTTCAGTTATGCTTCTGCTGATATCCCTGTGGTCCTGTTGGTTGCTTGTGGAAGTCCTTCCCCAAACATTTTTCATTCCAGAGGAATGCTGCTTATCAGAGTTACATATGTTCACTTTTTGAGCCTCCCAGCTGGCTTGCACAGGAGAGAAGTGTTATTTCCTTTCTGTTGTGAGAAGACCAAGGCACAGAGGGATCAGGTGGCATGAGACTGTGGGCTACTGGGTATCCTTTAACTGTATGGACCAACTTAGCCTGCTACCTCAAAATGCATACTGCAATTTGGGAAATACAAATGTACCTTCATGAAACAGCTGTTGGGATGGGGTTAGGTGTCACTGTTTCTGCGATGGGGCAGAGAAACAGATGACTTTGTACGATCTCTTCGTATTTCTAAAATGCTTTCACTAGGATTAGATTTTATACGGATTTTTACCTGGACTATACCTGTCCTGGCTGGGTATATCATATGCATTTCATGAGGAAAAGAAGGTATTTGTAAATGGGCAAAAAGATCAAACTGAAATGAAGGCTCCATTGCTTTGGAGTGCAAGATGGTTATTGATGGCTTCAGAATATTGATCTTTGCTTTCATGTGATCTGGGAACTCTGATCTCATGTATGTACCACCACTGATACAGCTTGTGTGTGTCAGCGGTCTCTCTTCCATGTGCTTCATGCAGGTGGAAGCTGGTGTCCTGTTCTATCCTGTCCCAACACCTTTGATTCCTAAAAATAGGGACCTGCAGCCTGTAGTCACAGTGGGAATCAGACTCCTTTGATGTCACGGGGTCTTACGGCAGAGGGGAAACTGGAGATATTTGTAGAACATTTGTGCAAAGAGAAATCGAAGGAAGTTTTGAAGACAGAAGAAGCATAAACAAGAATAAATAAAACATCAACGTAACCCCCTAAACTGAAACATATTCATGCATTTACAATCATCAACATCCCAGGTTAGGCAGATGAAAGAGATTTCAGCGTGTTACAAGTCACAGCAATAATAGCCTTGGGACACTGGCTGGGCTGTTCTATTATGTAAAAGTCTCGCGGCCTTGTAATGGTTCCACAGATTAAGAAGTGCCATGTACCAGCTCTAAATATTTCTTTAAATTAAGACTTTCTGCCTCTAACTGAAATCTCCACTGAATATGATGCTATAATAGGGTGCCCTGTTCCATCTGTGTAAATAACACAGAGAGATTTTCTCTTGTTGAAATACCTGTGTTAAGAAAAAAAAAAAGCAGCAATAACTTGGGACTTCAAAGGTCTAACTTCAAAAGATTTCTTGCATTCTGCTTGACGGGACAGCATCTTATGCACACATGCTTTTTCACTGCTAAATGCCTTAATAATGAGCTTGGGTTCAGATTTTGTGAATCAGAGCCAAGTAACTCTGTTTTATTATATTTGCTGGGAAATGAACTAGCTCTGGGTAATTAGGAAAGCAATTTTATTAGCATCTATTTCATAAAGATTGTTTTTTAATCAGAGTCAGAACTTACTAGAAATGATTCTTTGATTTTTATTGCACGGGGCTCTTGCATGGCGCAGCCTGCCATGGGTCTTAACCCATCGCGAGCTCTGCACTCTGAAGGCAGTGGTATCACTATTAATCTGGAACAATGTTATAAAACAACCCTAGGATGGTAAACCCCTAAGTAACACTGCAGAAGCTAATAATTACTGCAGTGTGCTTTACTGCATGATGCCACCCTAGGGCTAAATTATAACTGTCCATGCATTCGTGGACCGTAAAGACTGCAGGACACAAGGATCCTGCTTTCCGCTACATCTCAACATGTGCTGTACATAAGCAAAGAGAAGCCATCTCAAGGCCACATGGAGGACAATTTATGAGCCAGGTAGAGGGGTACAAAAGCAACAGAGGAACCAAGAGAGAGGATTTGCGCTCAATTCTGCAGGTGGTTTTATTATATACAGTATATGGCATACAGTTTCCTATAAGGAGGACTTGACACTAAATGGGTGATGGTGCTGGGAGGAGAAGTGGCAGTATGAGGAAAGAGAAAGACAAACAGGGCACCTTTCCTCTCGCTTGAAGTGCTTTCATAGAAAAGGTAAATGCCACTGTAACCAGAAAAGGGCAAATAAGTGATGGGTTTGGTTCACTGGCCAAAACTGGGAGAAAGAAAAAGATAAATCAGGCTTAGAATAAGCATGGTGGGAAAAGCAAAAACAAAGCCTCTGATTTCTCAGAGAAACAGGAAGAGAGATTTTTATTTAGCTGAATTAAAAGTTTTGCTTTCATTTCAAAATCCTCTTTATTATTTAAAGTTGGCAAATTTCTGAGCACAAAAGGTTATTTCAAAATGAAAATTAAAACACTGCTTTTGAAGTGTTTTCAGAAAACATTTTGAGTTTTCTGAATGTTTTGAGGTTGTTTTCAAAGTTACTTAATGCACTCTGACTGAAATTGTGAGTATTTGTTGTTACTTGAAATTTGATTTTTTTGGAGAATGAAAGAAGAATGACTTTAAAATGTCCTGAGCTGTAAGCATCTGCAGGTGAGTCTTCCAGGGTTTTTGGCTTGGAGTTCTGTGGTCACTGCTTAGCGGGGAGGACTTGACTGTGACTGAATGATGCTGGAGAGGGACTCTTTATCAGGGATTGTAGTGATAGGACAAGGGGTGATGGGTTCAGACTGAAACAGGAGAAGTTCAGGTTAGATATAAGGAAGAAGTTCTTTACTGTGAGGGTGGTGAGGCACTGGAACAAGTTGCTCTAAGTGGTAAATGCTCCATCTCTGGCAGTGTTCAAGGCCAGGTTGGATGGGGCTTGGAGCAACCTGGTCTAGAGTGAGGTATCCCTGCCCATGGCAGGAAGTTGAAACTGGATGATCTTAAGGTCCTTTCCAACACAAACCATTCTGTGATTCTATGATTCTATGACAGATCCTGGGGCAGTGACATATTCAGAGCCAGGAGAGTAACATGGGTGTCCTCTGAACAATTTATACCTGAACTTATGTTCTTAAATCTTAAACTCTGGATTAGAGGCAGTTGCAAGTGAAGATTTGGAGTCATTCTTGCATCTGATTTTGTTTCTTGCAAGAATAAGTTCATGCTAAATTAGTAGTAACAAGGGAATGGGGGATAATTTAATGGAAAGAGTGGGAGGAGGACCTTTCATGCAAAAGAAGGAGTGGGCTGAACATCCAGAGGTGCTCAGTGGGGCTACCCACATACCTGAGCCTGCCTGCTTGAAATAGCAGGCATTTGGGAATAGCTGCTTACCTCCCTGCCTCCCTCATCATCAGGGGATTGTGGGTGCAGGCATGAAGTTTCTATATTTGATCAGGTGTGGAGACTCTCTGGAAAGGAGACAAGAGCTGGAAGGAAACCTCCTGAACTTGTGCTCAGACCATTGCAGGGGAAAGCGCCCAGGGTCAAATCTGGAGCTTGACCTGAACCTGCTCACGTTTTGGAGGCCTTCAGGGGGTTTGTTTCTGGCCAAATCAGTACGAGATCAAGCAGGAAGCTCATATAAATTTTGAATCGCATGAACAAAGCAAAAAGGTTTTAGGACTAAAAAGGGAGAAACATATGTTACACAGGAGAAAAACATCTTATCAGGAGGAACATGAAGAGAGTGAACTAACGATGAGGTTTCTGAGACTTTGCCACAAAAATGTTATCAAAGGAGGCTCCTGAAAACCTTTCAGATGGCTGTAGAGTGATCTCATTCTCCAAGCAGAGGGAGACTATAAAGGAAGGTCTATTTTCCAACTTTCTTTTCATTTATACTTTGCAAAGCTTACTTCATTTGGACAAAATAGTTAAAATCCACATTGCAAGAGAGCATTCAAGCCAAACACCTCAGGTAAAGTTGCCTTCGCAGTGTATGTCCTCATCTAGTGGCACTCACAGTCCTCCATAATTGATGGTTGCCACCTGTTGGGTGAAGGTCAAGGCCAGATGTTAGTAAGAAAGAGGAAAGATGCAAAAGAGCAAGAAAGTGAAAGAAACGGGGAAGAAGCAAATCCCTCTTCCCACAGTGCACCCTGCAGGGACAGCAACTGCTGCCCGCTTCTCTCAGAGTCTGAATGCTTAACTTTGCATCCCAAATACACAATTATTTTGGTTCCCATATTCATACATACATGCATATATACAAATATATATAGAGACACTCCCACACACGGAAAACAGCAATCAGTTTTATTCCTTAGCTTTGCAGTCATCGGTAAATTTAGTATATTCATGTGAATAGTTTAAAGCACATGTCCTGTGATCTATGGAAAAGGGAATATATATCCACAAGATGATCCACCGTGTGTAAAACTAAACCAGTTTGATTGCTCTTCTTTTGTGCAAGCAAAGAGAAATGCAGAGAAATTGCCACATTTCATCATGTAGGACAAGGGGGCCCAGGTGACACCCTGATCAGGTGTGCATGCATAATCAGTCCCAAAATAATCACCCTTTTGAATAATTTCCCCCCAAATCTTGCAGCTTCAACTTATTCTCTACAACTGACTCATAAATCTTCACCATGAAAGTGAATCAAGTTTCAGAGCCGCAGGCTCAGGAGCTTGTTGGATTTATTCAACTTTAGTCTTTATTTATAGACATAAAAGTGTATTATTGGTTGTAACATCCAAACAAAGGAAAACAGACTGTAAGCATCCATTAACATGTTCCCAAAAGGGAAATCTGGAGTTTCTCCTGGGTCTTTCAGTCTCTCCCTTGTAATATTAAGATGATGTCATAAACTCATAATTACTTTGTGATGCTCTTATGTACTTTGGAGTTGCTTGCTCCAAGGTGGTTATTTATTTTCTGAACAGAAAAGCAGAACAATACAACCAGGTGGAACGAAGCAGATCGCTCTTTGGTGGTTTAGGCTTTGAAGGACCCCAACACTTTTATTTCACACTATTGCCATCATTTTCTCCGATGTGCACAAGGACACAGGTGTTTTATGGAGTGTTATTAAAAAATGTTTCATTAATATTCAGCTACGGGATGCAAACATTTCATAAACACTTTATAATGACTGGAGCAAAGAGCAATTTGGGGAGCAGTAATCTTCAGAAAGTGGAGTCTTTACTGCTGAATCGGTCCCTAACCTGTCCAAGTTCCTTCCACAAGAGTCTCTGTCTAAATTAGTGGTGGACTTATGCTTTATTATTATGATGAGAAACCCAGATTGCAAAAAAAAGATGTATGAGTGTACATGTATAAAAGGGAGAGAGGAATGAAGCAACCCATGAATATGGGGAGCTCCAACCCTCAGCAGATGCAGGGGGATCAGAAGGAGCAGTACTGGTGTGGGGTGTGCACTGTGGAGCTGGTGAGCCACTGGAACAGGCTGCCCAAGGAAGCTGTGAATGCTCCATCCCTGGCATTGTTCAAGGCCAGGTTGGGCAGAGCCTTGGGTGACATGGCTTAGTGTGAGGTGTCCCTTCCCATGGTACGGGGGTTGGAACTGGGTGATCGTAAGGTTCTTTCTAACCCAAACCATTCTGTGATTCTATGATTCAATGATTTCCTTAAGTGTAGGGGTTCCTCGGTACATCCATAATTGCTCCTTGCTTTAGGGTAGGGCAGAAATTAGTTTCAGAGCTGTGTTTATCCTGCAACGTTTTTGCCTTATAAAAGAGCCTGATGGAGTGCTGACTGAGTAACTTGAAATGAATAATTGATCTGGCTTTCTTTCGCCTGCTCATGGAATAGCTGTGAGCAGATTGTGATTTCCTCAGATTTATTTGTTATTCAGAAATGTATAATGCATTTTTACAATTAGTATTTTTTTCCCTAACTCCTTCAATTAGATTTCCCAGGCGTCTGAGCTTGGCTCAGTCAGTCTGGGCTTTGGGCAGCACAGCAGGGAACAAGCACAGTTTGAGTTTTAGAGGCTGGGGTTGTGACTCCTCTGACAGTGATCCTTCCTCAAACACCAGGGTGGGACAGGATCTTCTGCACATGTGTTAGGTAGATGGGGGTTAATGTGCCATGAATTAGCAATGGGGTTTTGCAAACCTTCCCAGGGCTAGAATTCTGGGAATCATAGAATCATAGATTCAACCAGGTTGGAAAACACCTTTCAGACCATCAAGTCCAACTGTTCCCCTGCATTGCCAGGGCCACCACTAACCCATGGCACTGAAGAGCTTATCAACGCGGTGTGTGAACACTTGCATCGATGCTGATACCAGCACTGCCCTGGGCAGCCTGTTTCGATGCCTGAGTACCGTTTGGGGAGGGAATTTTTCCTCATCTCCATCTAAACCTGCGCTGGTGCAGATTGAGGCTGTTTCCTCTTGTCCCATCCCTTGTTACTTGGGAGCAGAGACCAGCCTCCTCCTGGCTCCATCCTGCTGTCAGCAGTTGTAGGGAGTGATAAGGTCTCCCCTGAGCCTTCTCTTCTCCATCTGAACCCCCCAGGTCCCTCAGCCCTTCCCCATCACACTGTGCTCCAGGCCCTGCACCAGCTCCATTGCCCTTCTCTGGCCCTGCTCCAGCACCTCAATGTCTCTCTTGGAGTGAGGGGCGCAGAATTGATCAAAGGATTCGAGGTGCGACCTCACCAGTGCCCATCACAGGGGGACAATCCCTACCCTGGCCCTGCTGCTGCACTGGTGCTGATCCAGGCCAGGATGCTGGTGACTTCTTGGCTGCCTGGGCACAAGGTGACTCATGTTCAGCAGCTGTCAATCAGTTCCATTGCTTGGTGTAGTCAGTGGGATAAACCCTTTCTTACTGTATTCTGCCCTAGTATGGAGGAAGGTACAAACATTTCCCATGCAAAGATGAGTAAATCACTCTCTCTGGGAGCTTACCCATGTTTTGAGCAAAACTTTTCTGCAGGAGAGTTTGCTCAGTGGAGGTGCACAGACAAAAGGAAACCCCATTTAAAAGCTGGTGAGAATATTCAGGAGGATATTTTGTTCCCAGCACTCAGTCAAAGCTAATTTGATGGAGAAGAAAAAATCTCTTCCTTCCTCAGCAAGGAGCATAAATATCTATTTCAAACAATTCTTCCAGGACCTAAGGTTTCTTATTACTCCTTACTAACCATTTTAATTTCTGACCTCTTCTGCTTGACTAACTGTGGACCTATTCAGTGACCCTTTAGGATTCCGATGCTGTGATTTATGCCCTAGCCCAAATTTCTATGAATTACTGGTATACTGAGCCTCTGGTAGGATTTGAAGCTGGCCTGTTTGTTTTCCCTATGCAGCTTTCCATACTTCTCCCTTCCTGGTGCTTCAGTTAGGCTCAATGGATATAATTTTCACCATTCTCTTCAGCTCCACATAGACATTTATAATAGAGTCCCCTGTGTCTTATATGAGCACATGAACAGAACAGGACTCAGCTCTGTTGAGTTAGTTTCATTTTTCCTAGAATTTCCTTATGGACCTTTGGATTGACTATAGTTTTTCTTTTGGTTATATAGTTGTTCTTTTTTTTTCAAGTGAGAAATATTGCAGAGTATTTAAAAGTTGTATTTCCTCACTCATCATGACATACTCTGCCTACACAGAGAGTTAAGCTTTTCTTGTCTTTGTACATCACTTTGAGGATCACTTGGTTTTTCCTTGCCAGGAGTGGTCCAGGGTCCTGGCCAGGCTGGGGAGAGCAGACTCCACCTCCAGCTGAGTATGGACTTGAACTGTTGGATCTTACATCTCCCAGTTTTATCCAGATTTCCAAAGACAGGCCCAGTACTGCACAAATGGGCTTGAGGGGATATGTAAAAGCACCAGGAACTCACAAAAGCTTTGCTTATAATCAGGTTTTCCCATTTCCTTTGCCTGTGGCATTGTCAATAGATTCAGGAAGCTGGCTAGGTTTTGAGGAGTGAAAGGGATGGCTTTACTCACCATCTCTCAGTGCCTCAAGATCCTTTTATGCCAGGAAAGAGGAAAGGGGAGAAAATTCAACTAATATTGCTGAACTGTTTATAGATTACCCCATCCAGATTCCTTACTGACATAAGACTTAGTCAGGGCATGTCTTACAGCTAGGATTGATTGCTTTAAGTTACTTCCATGTCCACCTATCTCCATTTTCCCTCTTTTAATGTTTCCTCACTTTTTCCTTGTCTAGACCACTTTCTCTGCCAGGTACTACTGTCTGCTGCCACACTGACCAGCCCTGATTATAAATCTATTACACAGTTGTCCAGGACTCTCCCTGAACTTGTTGGGATTTTCTCTGCTGTGACTTCAATTCTGGGATTTATTCCCTGTTCCTGTCTGCAAGGACCTGTATTTGTTAGCATTCAGGTGTGGGTGTGAGCCCGTTTGTTACTGTCATTGGGAAGGATGGAAATGGGTTTGGAAATATGAGCTCTGGAAAATGGCTCTTCTGGAATTAGAACCTCCCCAGTTCTTCAGCAAACCTTTATCAGAACACTGTGTGTACAGAGCAGCAATGACCTGGGACCTGGCCACTGTATAATGTTCAGATCAGAAGAATGGTGCGTGTACGAGGGAATCTTTTTGTCACTGTGGTGATGTGCCAACCTTATAGATGCTGTTTTACTATCAGAGATTAAAAACTTACATATTCTGAGGAGGGATTTTGCTTCTCTGTGTTCATTTAAGATTTAGCCTGAAGTATTAATATAAAATGTAAAACTGTGTCCTCTCCACTGAAATCCGGTGTGGTTACAAGGTTCTAATAAATATTATGTCCTTCCATCATGCAATTAAAATTTTCCACCTCATTTCACAATGCAAAACACTCGCATGTTGTCAATCATTTTGAAACATGATTTTTTGACATCATATAATTTCACTTCGTTTTTTTCGACAGACATCACACCAGGAAATTATATAAGAAAGGATCCTATTATATCTTTATTTTTCCACCATATTTCACCTTCAAATACAGACATTTGCGTACATTTCAGTAACTCTGACAATAAACTTTCAAGGAGAAACGAATGGCGTCGGGATCGGCATATGGAGTTTGCTGTTCTTCTGAGACTGCGGCTCTGGCTCAGGCACCTGGTTTAGGAACCACTGGTGTAGCCATGGGAAGTTTACAAGTCTTGATGCACGAAGTGAAAAGGGAGCTGATTGGAACAGATACCACCTGGGAGGCAGGGAGGGAAACATATGCATGGTTTTGAACTTTCCCGTGTTGAACAGTTAGCAGACACTAATGAATTGCCAAACAGCCCAGATTTAAAAGGTAGTAGTCAAAAGCAAGGCTACCCACTGCTTGTCAGGTAGCCCACCTGCTCAAGGAACCAAAGAGCCCCTGCCCTGTTCCAAAAGGAAGGCTGCTGCTGTTTCCAACCTCTGCTCTGGTACCTGTGTGTGTGTCATTGTGTTGCTTCATATCATGTGAGGCAGAAATCCAGCGTGCTATAGAATGTCTCAGGCTCATTATGGAAGTCGGGTATTGAGCAACTGATTTTGGTCATAGCTGCATGTAAACCTGGGCGAAATGCAGGCTGCAGAGTGCAAGCTGGAACTTGTAACTGTGATCAGATGGATGCTGACAAAGAGAGGAGCAAACCAGGCATGTATAAAAGCCAGAATAAAACTTTTGGTTGTAGGGGGGTTACCTCTCAGGTACCCTCTCCTGACCTGTGATGTGCTTGGATATTCACACCTGGTCCAAAAACATCCTTGCTGCCTTAGAGGGCTCAGCTGGGAATGGCAGCATGCTGCTAGATGATGTCTGAATCTTCTCCATCCTTCTAGATTTAAATGCTATGATGGGATGTTGTATCCAGGCAAAGCAATCCTCGATACTTTCAGCTAAAGGTCTGCTGAGTCATACAACCAAGCAGCTGCTATTCTGCTAAGGGGGTGTGCAAACAGAACTGCTGACCTGCTAGTAAAATTATTGCAGCTAGTTTAAGATCAAGTGTTCAAACTTCTGCTCATTGAAGTCAGTGCTAGAGAGCCTGGGTTTGGTCTTTGGAGACAGCTAAATTGCCCTGGGTGGCCAGAAGCTGCGTGTGTTGGAAAGTGCGGCCTCTTAATCTGCTGGGGTTGAACTTGGTTTTAGGGTTTATGGTGATGAGTGGCAATGTTGAGCTTGGAGAGGAGAACACCAGCAGAGTCTGGACCACTATGCTCTGCTCTGCTCTCCCTTCCTGGCCATGGGCCTGCCATTTGAACACACAGATATTGCATATGAATACATCAGGTTTGTGCTTCATGGCCTGAGGAGCTGGGTTTTGTGCATGATGCAGTGAACTGTTGAGAAGCTGTGAAGTTCGAATGGATGAACCATTTTGGTTTTAAGTGATTGAAGCTATTTTAGATGGTTTCTGGCTGATAGTCCTGCAGTGACCAAGGGTTTTGCTGATGGAATTACTCCCGGGTATCATGTGCAGTTGTGCAGTCTCAGTAACCAAAAGGGGATCAGTTCATGCTTTGTTTTCATCATCACCAAAGTCATGACAGTGTATGGAATAATCCTGTGGCAAGAATAAGCCAGCAAAGCTCTCTATAATCAGCATCTTGGTAGAGAATAGGCTGTTACAATGGGGGAATGAAGGTGGATTTTAGGGCAGCTGTGATTAAAAAGGGGGAAAATCCCAGAGCACAACCTCAATATGATAAGTTGGTACTGAGTGATAACAAAGAGCTGGGGATGATGCTCTGGTTCCTCTCATCACTCAAGGTGGCCTTGTGAAAACTGGTAATGATCTCATGGTAGAAGTGCAGGGAAAGCAAGCAAGCAGAAAATAATGAAGAACGAGAGAAGATTGTTACCACCACTTCCTTCCTCAAACTGCAGAATAGCTTGGGGCTCAGATTCAATGGGAAGTTACTGCAGCAGAAAAAGCTCCCCCCACCAGCTGAGCTGTGTGCACTATTCACGTATATCCCCTTAGCTTGCAACACTTGTAAAATGGTTTAGCTTAATTTCCTTTTCGTTTGAGGCTTAAACTCACGGTACCTTGCCCTTGGTGTGGGTTTGGTGGGCATGTGGGGCCCTAGCAGATATCCCAGCTCAGCTGTAGGGATGTGCTGTGGGTCAGGGAACATGTTAGGATGGTGATTTTCAACCTGAAAATTAGCTGGGTTCTTACCTAGCATCAGCTCTCAGTGGTCAGATGGGTTTTGGTGAAGAGACATAGGGAAGTAAGCACTCCAGTGTAAGCGTGATGCAAATGATTCCTCCTGGGTTGATCCTGAAATCACCGGGGTGTGCCACACAAAACCACGTGAAAAATCAGTCTAATCAGCAATGAGAGAGATCTTTCAAGGGGTCCCTTATGAGTTTAACATGAAATGTTCTTGTCTTGGATGGGGGTGAGGTGCTGAGCTCCTTGCAAAGTCACCCCCTCCCCATAAGCCTGCTCCCAAGGCATGAACAGCATCTGGGGAGTCAGGTTCTAGTGCGTAAGCAAAGCCCCGTAACTTGCAGGGGGGAGTGTGTTAATTCAGATCTGTCCTTCAAAGCAGGGAAATGATGAGGTAAGAAATCTTTCTGTATTTCAAATATGTATATATATACATGCATATAAATATATATGAGATTATTCAAATGAAGCTTGAATATATTTTGCCTAATCCATACAGAGTTTTATCAATATTTCTTTGTTTATTCTCCTTCATGCCAGCTGCTTTCTTTATATATTTCCATTTTGTACATTTTTCAGAGTGATTGGATCATGTTGCACACACTTCTATTGAAATATTAAGTGTTTGCAATCCCCATTCATAGGCACCCGCTCTGTTATTATGATCCATCATTTCAAAACCCACATATTTGAGAAAAGAGAGCTTAGTCCTCGAGTAGCAGGGAGCATTAGACCCAAGGAATCGCATTTGTCTTGTCAATAATCTATGCATTAACACCACCAAATTGTTTGTTTCATTGGCATATCCTCTGTATATTTTTAAAGGAAATGAGCATATGGAAACCCCAATGAGGCGAAGTCTGATGAAGGCCGGGTTTATACTGGTGTGAGCAGGGAAACAGAGAACTTCTCATTGGTACCTAGCTCCTGGGGACCTCGTGGTGGTTACTGTTTGGATATTGCTGATTCCTGTTATTGGTCAGGATGGGAGAAATGAGCCTGATGATTGCCAGGGCTTCTTGCATCTTGCTTGGAGGCCAGGGCAGATTGTCAGTGTTATCTAGGAGGGAGTTATCCCTCCTGTACTTGGGGTTATTATTGCCAGCCAGCCTGCAGAAGGACTCGTCCTTGTCCATCGATCAATTAGGATGGCTTTTGGTAAAAAGGCACTTTCCCTCACATTCTGCATCCCAATGGGAATTGCGAAGGTGGAGAAGTGGTGAGTGAGCAAAGGGATTACAATACAGGTGCAGCATCAACAGCCCTTATGCAAAAGGAGCCCCCAACCTCATTTATGAGCATCTGAGATAAGAATAAGCTCAGTGAGAGCAGAGACCCTCGTGCTGGCCAGGGTCTAATGATGGCCCTGTGGAGATGGTACATGGGCACCAGCTCTGAGCATCTGTGCCATTGGCAGGTTCACCTGACCTGCAATGCCACTGTCAGTAGCTTTTTTAGATCAGATCTATTCACTCCTTGTTCAAGTGTCATACCCCCATTAGCTTTGCCATCATCACTAAAGTACTACGAGCCCCACTGGTGCCATGCTGGCATCCTCTAGCTGGGCCAGTGCAGGGCAAACCAACCCTCCTGCTGCCTTAATCCCACCCTGGCCTTTGCATCCTGCCCTTTGTGCTGTCCCATGGCAGATCCCTTGAGGGGCAGAGGGGTTTCGGGATGGCTGCGGATGGTGCAGGGATCGCCGCCAGCCAGGCTCGGTGTGCCATTCATCATCGGTGATGGTCCGTGCGGTGGCATCGTCACCTAGCAACAGCCCGGCCACGGCAGGAGGGACCGTGTTTTTTATTAACATCAAAACATGCCAATAATTCAGAAATCTGCATTTTTATTTTAGCAAATGAGGGTATTTTGGTGGCGGGGTTGGAATTCAGAGCTGGAGATGTTTTTGCTTTGAATCCCTGTGGCTCCAAGCGCTGAAGCGGTGGCTGTCTCGACAAGCTGGAGCTATCCGTTTCATGTGTACCAGGGTTTAAACTTGAGCCTGACATTGTGTGATTGCCATGCTCTGGTTTTATTTTCTCCCTCCCCACATATATGCTATAAAAATAATATACTTAAGTTACAGGGTGGTCTGTTTTAATGTAACTTCTAGTTTGGCGGCTGAACTTTCAGGTCTAACTTTTCTTTAAGCAGAGGGTTTTCTTCCCCAAAGAAGTCTCTAAGCTCAAATTATTCCTTTCCCACTCTTTTAAAACACCTTTAAGATTGCAGAAGTCTTCTGAACTCTGGATTGGCAATTCATGGTGTGACACCTCATTGCAAAATACGCCCATTCCTTTTCACTGATTGAATGTACTGACTGTTAATGTGTATAAAAGCACTATGTACTTTTAAAGTAATCTGCCATAGGATTTATAGGAAAGACTCTTTAAATGTCAGAGCGTTTCCGCTGTTGTTTTGACATTATTATTGAGTAAATAGTTTAATTTTAGTGCTTTAGTTAAAAAAAATAATCTATAATGACCATCGCATAAATCACTTGATTTTTTTCATTTCTATATTTAGTTCCCTCCACAGAAACTGGAGTTGAAAATAGGCTGGTACCTAAGACATGAATTCTGTTAAATATTAAAGAGATCTCATCAATGATTTTATTAGTCTTAGTACTCAGTGAAGGCCACTCTGACATCTGAAGTCTAATGATTTTTTTAATATATTTAAAGCCTTGCACTGCACCTTAAAATATTGAACAATATTGAAAAATATAGAAGTACTTTTTTGTATATTAGCTTTAGGCAGAACTGTTGTATGATTTCCACTCCTTTCATGACATTGTAATGATGTTACCACATACAACTTTATCTTGCATGAAAAGGTGAAGTCATGAGTGATTTCTCCAATTTAAAAGCACTCAACCCTCACAGTGCTAGAAATGAATATTTTGCATATATTCATGCAACAATGATTCAATTTAAGATTTCTATTTTCAAACATTGCTTGAAACCTTCGGTGTGTTAGTAGTAAAATTGCCAAAATGTGTAATAAGATTTATTACAGATGAGTAGCATTTTATTTAGTATTTCATGTTAACACGCTTTTAGGGTTACCCTGGTTTAGCAGGATCAGTGTTCTCTGCCTGCATACCTGTACCTGGTTGATGCCTCCTTCACCCTCACCCCGTTGCTCTGTACTGTGCCATTCCCATTGCTTTCATTTTATTCTGCTTTTTCATTTTCCTCCTACAAAGGAAACCAGAGCATGCAGGAGTTTTGTTTGCTGCTGGCTTTAGACCACCAACAGCAGCTTTTGCTACTGGAGGCAGACCCTGTCCTGGGTTGATTCATGGCTTTGCCTATGGAGGTGCGTTGTGACATTGAGGCCATATGAATGCAATGGGACATAGGGTAGCAGAGCAGATGCTTAACCTAAAGCAATCTGCATTTTGTTTCCATCCATCGCTGCTTCTTTTTGTGGTCTGGAGCAGGTTGCATCCCTGTTGAAGCAGCATCATAGTGCATGCACAATTCTGGTATTTTCATTGGTGATTCAGGAGCGGTAAGACCAGGTCTGAAAAATTCCTGGCATTTCGATCCCCTGTCCAAGGTTCAAAGCCTGGTGCCTCTTTTTGCCTCCAGTAATCCCTTCACACTTAACACCAGTGCAGCCACTTGCAGAAAGAAATGGCACATCCCACAGGTAAGGGGCTCATCCTGTGGGGAAAACCACTATTAGAATGTAAGTGTGAGGGATGTGCAGTGGTGCTGAAGTGATAGATATGTTTACATCTCTTAAAAGTTGTAACTCAGCATGGATGAGCTGACATCCCCTCTTTCCCATTCCCTTTCGATTCACAAACAGAAAGAGATGATCTACCATTAGGAAAGATTTCTCTTTGACTGGGGAGCTGGGGCTGGGAGTGAGAGTGGCTTTCATAGATGAAAATAATTGTACACTTTTTGTGTTATTATTTTTGGCAAAGAGTTAGCATTTCAGCTTTCCAGCATATTACATCATTACATTGTATAATGCATCATAATGATAGAGTGAATGGAAACGAAGAAATGCCAGCTTCTGTTGCAAGTTTAAAGACAGACACACATTTTCAGCTGGGAAAGCTGCTGTTCAGCTAAGTGTTTTCCTAGATGAAACAAAGCTGCAATCCCACTTGGCATTCGCATTAATTGTGGACTTGCCAACAGGCCAGTTTCACTGGTGTATAAATTAGTGGAGAATTATTCAACTCATCTCAATAACTAAGAGAATATCCTCATAGAGCTTGCTGAGCTGTAAGACATTCCCCCTCCCCCCCACTTTCCAGTCTATTTTGCACCCTATACTTAGAAAAGAAAAATCAGAATTTGCATGCTGTTCCAAAAAAAAAAAAAAAAAAAAAACAAAAAAAAAACCTAAAAAGAGAAAAAAAACCCAAACCAAACCATACAAAGAAAGGCATCGAATGTACTGATAGCCCAGCACAGCAATGTGGTGACTATCTGCATCAAATAGTGGGTTTGTATTGATCGGA
The DNA here is from genome assembly GCA_032466535.1 of Forpus xanthops. Classification (NCBI taxonomy): domain Eukaryota; kingdom Metazoa; phylum Chordata; class Aves; order Psittaciformes; family Psittacidae; genus Forpus; species Forpus xanthops. The sequence goes on along the minus strand of JASSUY010010024.1, from coordinate 27,653 downwards.
ATCTGTCCAAATTAAGAGGGAATTTTCTGGTTTGTTGTTTGAATTTCAAGTTTGGGTGTTGGTTTGTTTTTTTTTTTTCATGTTGCAGTTTGGATAAAAAGGCGATGGGAAAGTGCCTGTGACACGTGGCTCGTGCCAACATCCCGACATTTCATGTCTCTCCATTGAAATGAAAACCTAGGAAGCACAAACTTCCCTGAACTGTCCTGCCAATGGGCCTTTCTGACCTAAAGAGGGGATCACCTTTACAGTGACAGGATAATTTGATCTCTGTGCCATCTAATCCTTATTTTCTTTACGGAGGCTGCCAGCAAGGGTGCCAATTAGTGCCAATTGTGATGGTGGCTTTTGTGATGCAGACACCTGCCCACTAGGAATTGGACTGGTACCACCAACACACATATGCCACTAAACAGCTGTCAGATGGTAATGACTTTTTGGAGTAAAAGAAAAGGGCAGAATTTCATTCTCAGGCAATTTTCTGAGGAAAATTTTGTGATTTTCCACCTCTCCCTCTTCTCCCCCTCCTTTTGGGATCTGAATTCCAGGCTTCTAATGATGAAGCAAAATGTGACATTTTTAAGGGTATAACTCATAGCAACAACTTCATACCAAAACCCATGTGACCCTGATGAGAAAACGTAGAGTGACAAATCAGATTAATGGTATTCTTCTTATTCTAACATATCTTCAACTTTTTTTCCCAGAAGTTTATTCCTTATTTAGGTTTCTTATCTCAGTAACAGTTAAATGAAACTGTGTTTTCCTTGTACCTCCCTTTAGCCTCTGTTTTCCTAACTAAATTAAAAGAATGTATTAGTTGTAAATATCAAACAATTTTAGGAATTCCTTCTCACTTTCACTGTGATGACATTGAAGTGCTTTGCAGCACTTTTGCAGCTCATGCCACCACGGGCCCAATAGTTCAGGATCTCTCTTATGCTTTTATTAAACGCTCTTCTAATTTTTGTTCAAATCAATAGTCCCTTCTTTGATGCTTAAATGGAGGAAGTTTGCAAGTGTGCTTTATCCATAATGAGTTATATGTGTATGCTTATATAAGTATATAGACATTTGTCTATATAGCCACATGCACCCCTAATTATAACTTTCTGGGTAATTCTGGTAGTATGATCCAGAGGAGGGCCACAAAAATGATCAAAGGGGTGGAACACCTTGCCTGTGGGCAAAGGCTGAGACATCTGGGTTGTTCAGTGTAGAGAACATCCACAGATACATTACTGTGCCCCTTCAGTGCTTTAAAGAGGCTATGAGAACGATGGGGAAAGACTTTTCAGCAGGTCCTGTTGCGATAGGATGAGGGGTGATGGTTTTAAACTAAAAGAGAGGAGATTCAGGCTGGACTTGAGGAAGAAATTCTTTAGAGTGAGAGTGGTAAAACAGTGGCACAAGTTGTCCAGAGAGGTGGTGGATGCTGCATCCGTGGGAATATCCAAGGCCAAGCTGGATGTAGTTCTGGGCAAACTGATCTGGTTGAAGATGTCACTGGGCATCTCAAGGGGATTGACTAGATGAGCTTTGAAGGTCCCCTCCAACCCAAACTGTTCCATGATTCTATATGTAAAGCTAGGAGCACTTTAGTGGACTTCCTAAATGGCAGATAGCAATTTCTACTGTGGGGTGCTGAGGTTCCATGAACCTTGTAGCTTGCCTCTCACATCTGTAGGTGAGGTGGTGAGCATCGGGCAGTGCAAGGGATGTAGGTGGGAAATGCAAGTAATGTCTCCCAGGAGATATTGGGCACTGCAAGAGAAGGGATCTTCAGAGCTGTAAGAGGATTCCTGTACCCTTTCCAAGCCTTGTGAATCGCTGCCCAATGCTCCTGTTGCCTGATAGTCCAGCCAAAGACCAGAAACTGGCAGTTAGTGTGATACTTCAGTGCTCAGCCAACACATACTGCTGGGTCAACCTTTTCTCTGGCAGGTGTCACACCTTTATTAATGCAATTGCTTATTGGCATCAGCCACTAAACATGGTTCCTGTTAGATAGAGAGGGAAATAATCCTAAATAAGCACAGCCAAGGCTGGTACTCAGTGATGGAAATGGGTTAATGCTTTAAGGGAAATGATGAAGTTGGGATTGCTATTGACCTTTATTAAACTCAGTCATATTTAGGGAAGGACACTGTTGCTATATTCATACACAATATGTACATAAAAAAGTTTGCACGAAGGTTTTCAAGTGAAAACTAGAGCAAGTGCATCAGGGTCATTGCTTTTTATTAGCATTTGTTGCTGAGGTCTGGGCCATCACCCCTTGTCACTGCTTCCACTGCTCTGTTACAGCTTGGACCAGCTCTCTTATTGCCTTCCTGTCTGTTTCCCTTCTACTTACTCATTCCTCAAACACTGACTATTTTAATGCAGCTGTAACTGGCTATGGCCTCTGCCACAGAGAGTTTGCAGATTGACTTGCAGCAGTTTCTGGGCTGGGTTGTGGGCCATTCTCCCTGTGTGCCTCGAGAGCTGTGACCCATGAGGAGCATTTCCATACTGTCACCAGAATACACTCTGAAATTCCACAGAATTGGAAGCAATGGCAGTCAGGACAACCAGCGCTCACAGGTTTGGGAGAGGTCACAGCAGATCTACAGGGGCTCAATCACCTGCTTTATTTTGGTGATAGCTTTTGGTCATACTTTTCTCCGCCAGTTTGAAATCCCACTGTGGATTTAAAAACATTGTCTCTTATCTTGGGGTTGCTTCAAGGCTTCTCAGTTAGACACGACAGCAAGAGGCTTCACGTTTTTGACATTTCAGCCTCTCTTCTGGCACTTGAGCTAAGAGTTGTCTTCACCAAATCCAAGAATCCTTTATGGTCAGATTTTAGAAGGGCTCACCAGTTAGTTTTTCTTTAATGCACAAAACACATTATTATTGAGTATTAAAATGCTCTGCACTAGGTTGTAATGCTGGTTTCTTTTAGTGGGTGAGTAGTTACATCCCTGGTGCAAAGTCCAGCCCATTATTCTATATGTTGTCCTCAAATGCAAGTCAAGGAATTCACTAAACTCAGCAGACCTTATCACTGGGACTGAAGTCAGAACCTATGCCACCAACAAGCACTCTTTGTTAGTGCTTTAAATGCTGCAAACATGTTTTAAACAGCCCTATGCACATCCTAACACACGCACCTCCTAATGGACATGTAACATGGTTTTTAGCACACGCTAATCTTTAAAACATGTAATATTAAAGCAAAATATGGTAATTCTTGAAACAGTCTATCATTGTGAATTCGTATCATATTCATTGTAATAGCATTGATCAAAATGAATTCATTTGGTATTCATGTAAATGTCACATGTACTTCCATAGGTGTTTCATTGTAAATTAGCATTTCTCAGAGGACACTTAAAATAAAGTGTTACTGAAAGTTCTCATTACACATATTGCTGAGATTAGTACATTAAGGATCATGTACTTACATAGTACTAATGCATTTCTGCCACTTAAAATGCTGCATTACCCATTTCTGATATCTAACAAATATCTAAAGCAATTTTGAGAATTACTGACATCCTGAAGGAAGTGCTACTTTTGTGATTAAATTGGGTTTGTGTAGTTCACTTTTGATTTACAAAAAAACCCTGCCAGTTACATTTGAATGACTTTTTTTGATTTAAATGACTTCAGTATCTAAAAAAAAAAGAAGAGCTACATCTAATTAGAACAACAAAAACAAATGTTATGAATGCTGTTGGGTCTTCAAACTTGCCTCATGAACCCTAATTAGGTGAGTCTTTACTGCAGTAGAAGCTTTCTGATGTATTTGCTTTCGGGTTATTACTTACTAAGAGAAAGAGGAAAAGTTTTGTGGTCTCAGGCAGATGCGTTTCTGATGTATTGAATTGTCCATCATGGCCTGTTTGGTCTGAAGTTGTGTTTGAAAAGCTGAAGTTAGAGAAGGGCATTTTACAAATAAATAGATTTATAAATAGGTGACAAAAGGTGTGTTTCAGTGACTGGAAGAGACCTGGAATACTCTAAACCTCTCTGACAACATTGTGGATGTCTTCTGGAAAGGATTGATGTAATTATTATAAGGGAGTTTTTGTACCACTAATAAAAACCTCTGAAGTTTAACAGTGGGCCTGATCCTTGTAGATAGCTCTGGAAAAATATGGGAAAATGGCAGCATTTTGGTGTTTGCGTTGGAAGAGTTGGATTTGGCCATGAGATGTTACAAAACCTATCCACTTAATACAGACCCTTAGCAAATATTTGTTTCTTCTTCTGGCTTCATCCACATGTTTTGTAGTGCGCAGCATGGGCTTGCAGCAGGCACCATTCGCAGACCCGAAAGCACAAAGTAAATACAATATTATGGCTAAAACACCTGTCTGGGTTGTGGGAGATTTGGGTCCAGGCCTGGTATTGTGCCAGTGTGTCCCCTGTGCAAAAAAGTGGAGTGGGGAGAGAAAGCTGCTTTCCTCTTGTCACTTGTCCTGGTGTGGATAGCAGTGCTTTGGGGATGAGGCTACAGAAAAGAGAGGAGAATGAGAGAAAAGGAGAAGAGAGGATGTGGAGGGAGGAAGAGATCTGATGCTCCTTGAGGTAGCTCTAGTATCTCATGCAACCTTACAGCTGTCTTGACGTATCTCAAGCATGACCCTCCTCACCCTTGCAGCTGATTCTGGGTCCCTCACTCCAGGAGGGATGTTTTGGTGCTGGAGTGGGACCAGAGAAGGGCACTGGAGCTGGTGCAGGGCCTGGAGCACAGTGTGATGGGGAATGGCTGAGGGACCTGGGGGTTCAGATGGAGAAGAGAAGGGTCAGGGGGGACCTGATTGCTCCCTACAACTGCCTGAGAGGAGGATGGAGCCAGGAGGAGGCTGTGCTCTGCTCCCAAGGAACAAGGGATGGGACAAAAGGAAATGGCCTCAAGCTGCACCAGGGGAGGTTTAGATGGAGCTGAGGAACAATTCCTTCCCCACATAGTGCTCAGGCATTGGAACAGGCTGCCCAGGGCAGTGTTGGAGTCAGTATCCCTGCAAGTGTTCACACACCATGTGGACGAGTCCCTCAGAGCCACAGGTTAGTGGTAACCTTGGCAGTGCTGGGCTAAAGGTTGGTCTCGATGATCTGAAAAGTCTTTTCCAACACAGCTGGTTCTATGATTCTGTGATTTATGACTCTGCTTGACTCTTGTGTCTGCACCGAGTTGTGCCACATCTCCCAAATCTGTTAAATCTGGAAGTGGATACATCCACAACTGAGTATGGGCTGTATTATAGTGCTCAGCTTTGTCTCTTACCTTGCTTATTGTTCCAGAAGTTTTCAGGTCTGAAAGTATTTACCTAGTTTATATTGTTTGCTGGATTGGTTTGGAAGTGTGCACTATGGCAAACCACAGGATAAAGAATGTAATGTGGAAATCCATTTCAGGTTAGAGCCATAATTAGCTAGTGTAGGATAATAAATAGCTACTAAAATCACATCAAAAATATGATAGTGCTATAAAGCATGATTTTATAATCTTGCTCCTCCCCTTTTCTGCCTCCTCCTCCTCCTCTTCAGTGTAACAAGGACCCTAATAGGCTTCATGTATAAGTGCCTATTTTTATTAAAGACAAGTGTAATCTTTTGTAGTCCAAATGTCCCTATCATAAATGCTAACTGAGGAAAATATTAGGACTCATTTATTTTTGAACCCGTTAATAATGAGGTGCAGTTATGAAAAAGGCTTCCTCAGCACAAAGCCTACTGAACAAACAATGCACACTGGGGAGAAAGAGCTAGTTAGCCTCCCTGACTTAGATAAAGCTATGGAGAAATGACAAGTGCCAGTAATTAGCAAAGCCTCTTCAACAAGATAACCCTATATATCTTTGTCTATTTCAATCACCAAAGACTCTGATTCAGTGTAAAATTAAAGCCGGGATGCCATCAATTTCTGTTAACCTCTTTATATTGTTCTGTGTTCATGCATATGTGATAGATAGTTTTTGTCATTTTATTAAATGGTGACATCTCAGTGTGCATGTGACTAAAACTGTTTTCTCCTTAGCAAAGTATTTTTAATCATCTTAACGTCGCCTTTACCAACTCAGTTCTTCAGAGTCTTAATAGCTTTATTCTGCAGTCGTTCCAGGAGGTGCAAATATTTGTTCCTACTCCTTTTGTGAGCAGTACCTCTTGTGATAGAGAAGTTTGTGGTATTCATGTGAGCAGGTACAGTAGCTCTGAGTATGTCTGCAGAACGTCTTGCTGTGTTTTTACTGGAACAGGGCAAAATTCATTGGTTACAGCAATAATCGTTCACATGCACACCTGTGGTTTCCACAAGTGTGGCCTTCCCTCTCCTCACTTGTCCACATGGACTGTCCTCGTTTGGTTTTGGTGGTGGAGCTGCTCTTCACCTGCTTGGGGCATGAGTCAAAACCTCTTAAACTCAGCTGAAGGACTCCCATCAATGTTGTGGTCCTTTGTCCATGGATGCAGTCTGTACCCAAACTACTTCTTTTCCCTTCTTTAGCAGCAAACCCTGATTTCTTTCCCCTGCAGGCTTCTAATATTTGTGAGTTCTTATTCCCTAATTTTCCCTGTGATTTTCAAATAAAACACATTCACCTGAAGCTTTGCAAGAGAAAAAGAAAGACGTAAATAACCCTGTTGCCTTGATGTGGGGCAGGTTTTCTTACAGAATTAGCAGTGAGTGACCTGAAAATTTGCAAGTGGCATTGGGTGTCATGACAAAAGTTCCTTCTGGCTCCATTCTCTTACTCCATAATGTCTTTTTACTTGTTTTAAGTACTCCAGGCCCTGACTTCTGAGGTTATTAATCTTAATCTGCGCTCTTTTTAAACTTTACTACTAGCACTTTTTTGCCTCAGATATGCTTTTATTCATTCTTTTCAGCAGCAATAACCCCTCATATTGGCCAAATTAGGAAATAATTGCAAATAATAGAGATTCCTTTTCCAGCACTACAATAAAGGCTTATATATGTGCTGTGCGTGAAGGATGGCACGGAGTGTAAATACCAGAATAGGGGCAAATAGGCAGAGAAGGAAAGTGCTGTTTGTCTTTCCCTCTGCATTTCTTTCTGGCTCCGAGGTCTTTATGTTCAGAGGCACGTTTGTCAGCCCATTGCAGGGGTGCCTCATGCGTGGTGGTTTGTAGAGGAGGAAGGGGAAAGCAAGAGCTGATGTTGCAGGTCAGCACTTGCCAGTCCCTGCAGGACTGCAGGTCATTCAGGAGAACGTATGCAGGGTCTTTGAGTCTTCTGTGGTAGAAACAGAGTTGTGTGAATCACATTAAAAGTCACTTGAATTCTTTAAACTGGAACAGAGAATATATCTTGCCTTTATTCATGTGGCCACAGTAGCCATGGCTTGTTTCTGTTCAGTGAGTAGGGACAAACTTTGCTAGTTCCGGGAATTCCAGCCCACTTATCCTGTGTGTTGTTTCAGTTTGGGATCTTTTTCCCTTGCTTTGAAATTCCCAGTTGTTCAGTCAAGTTGCTGAAAGCAAGAGCCTCTGCCTGACTTGCGTCACAAGTCTCGCATCACAACTGGCTGATAATCCAACCCTGCTATCTGCAAGCAGCAAAAGTGTTTAATTTGGCATCACGTTAATAGTTAAGTTTAATAATGAGTACATATGTCAGTAGGATTTTGGGATATGCTTGTATAAAAAAACCCTTACTCTCAGGTGTTTAGCTGCTCCCATGCTTAAGCATTTTCAGGATCAAAGCTCCCATGAATGTTATTCACAACAAATAATTCTATCACCTCTTGGGAAGAAAATACAGAGAACATTCATGTAATGCTGCCATCTCAGATGGGGAACAAGGAAATATGTTGACTGTAGGAGAAAGCAAAGCTCTCTTGGTACTCTCATCACATTAACGCTTATCTTCTTTCCAGTCAAAGTTCCCTGAGCTGCTGCTTTCCATTGTTTTTTATTATTCATTTGAATCAGAAAATAATATTTTTCCTCTCTAATTCAGGAAAAATTGTCATTGCCCACCTCCTGCTGAGGAAAGAAAGTGCCAGAGCCCATCCCCTGTGAGCTCCTTCTCACTTCAAATGAAGGCTGCAATGGCTCCTTTGGAAATGTAACAGGCTATTATAGAAATATGTATTTACACAGTATTTTAAGATGCACATTATCCACCTGATAGACCATAACAGCTCACCATTACAGCCTATTGAATAAAGCCTTTTTACACCGTTTTTTTCCCCACTTCTTATGTGATAAATTTTGAATCTATTGCGTAAGATTGCAAGTTCATCATGTAGGACTGGAGACGGGCACCATTTGTCTTTAACCCACTGCAATGGGAACTTCTTGCTCTGACCCTGATCTGTAGAAGGAATTATTCTGTCCAGAGAGATGAGAATAAAATAAAATGAGCAAAAAGCACTGTGAACATGAAAGGGAAATTTGCAACATCTGTTTAATGGACTGCGTGAGTTTATAAAAGGCATCTTCCTGAATCCCCAAGAACCGAGGAACATCCCAGCTATTTAAGGAGTTCTCTCATACCAGTTTTGCCTCCCAGCCCTAGGTCTTTTCTCCTGCAGAGCATTTTCCTTCTTCCTTAGCTGGTCCTACTATAAAGAGGGTCTCTTCTATACTGAAAACCATCTCTGTTTAGCTTTCCTGCCCAAACTTCCTGAAATTGTTTGACTCAATCCAGCTGATCCATACTTGAACAGTTTCTCTCTTCCAGGGATACGCATTAGAAAACGCACTGCCCTAGGTGCTATCTCCCTTTTTGTCTGAGAATGCTCATTTTGAATAGATAATAATCAAAATTTAACAAGCCTCCTTTATTAGCCTGGAGCTAGGCAGAAGGACTTTTTTTTTTGTCACCTCCTGAGAGTTTTAACTTAAGAAACAAAAGGCAACAGAGAAGGCCACAAGATCCCAACATCAAAATGAAGCTTCAGCTAAAGACACGGTGTCCTTAGTATCAAACTGATGGGATAAGCTGCAAATAGACAAGATCCCCAACTTGTTATGAGATGAAATAGAGCCTAGCCCCTGTTGTGAAACCATTTTGTCTTGCAGATGTTCATGAATGCATGGAAAATGTGATGACTTTGAGTCTCTTTTCTTTCCCTATCTTCAGGATGTCAAAACTGATTTCTTGGAAGAAACTCTCTGCTAGTTACAGTTGACTCCTGAGAAGAGACTTGCATGTCTGGAACAAAAAGAGACTTCCAGCCAGCTAAATAGCGTTGTCTTCTTCCTTCCCATCATTCAAATTAAGCAAACACAACAGAAATACCAAACAGGCATGGGTTTTACATATCATGCCAATTCTGATCCAAAACAGTTTATTAATATAAATCACCTCCAAAAAAGGGAAGGATTTTATAGGGAAGTGAATCTCTGCCAACAAGACTTAGACACAGAGCCAGTGTCTAACACTAAACCTAGTGGAAATTATGTATTTCCACTCTTCATGAAGCAAAGCAGTGGGAAGCCAGTGCTTTGAACCATGGATGGGATACTTGCTGTGAGTCCCCACTAGAAAGCATATGGTTTGAGAGGAAACAGAAACACCATCCAAGAAAGTGCTGCTCTATAACCAGTAGATCTGTGAATAGTCTAAATCCATCCCTCACTTGCCCTGCAAGAGGGGCCTGAAGGGCCCTGACTCTTCTTTGCCATGGCTGTCCCCCACCATGGAGTCACTCCAGCCTCACTGAGATGACTCCTCTGCAGCTCTCCAAACAGAAGAGAATGCTTTCAATGGGCAGATCACCCTGTGAATGCAGAGATGGCAGTTGGCCATGCCTTTGTGTGGCAGATGGCCATTAGTAGGGTGTCCGCTGCATGAGTATGTGCCCACCCTGCCCTACTCCAGCCTGTCTTTCTCTGGGCACTTCTGGAGGGCTTTTGTGGTGTCAAGGTGTCATGGGTTCAGCAGCAGCAGTCATTTTTCTTTAAGTAGTAGCTGGTGTGGCCATAGGTGGGAGCTGACCTTACACTGGCAGTATCATGTTGAGCATCTCCTCCTTTACTTTTTGCTCTTGATTCATTCATGAAGAAGAAGGACCAAGCAGTCAGAAGCTGTGATTTTCTGCATTTCCTAGGTGTGTTTGGGCAAAATCATCCGCACTTTTTAACTAGTGTATTCGGTTTAATTTTCATTATTTTTAGATGTTAAATTTTACATCAATACCGTCTGTCTCCAACTACTGTATTAGAATGCTGCTTGACTCACTTCCAAATTGAAGACCTTTTAAAAAAATTGAAGCAGTCCAATAATTTTAAATCACTCTGCACTGTGCATTGCAATTTAAAATTATTGGAGTGCTTCAAATTTTTATAAGCCCTTGAATTTGGAAGTGATCGAGGTTCTGGGCATACTCAGTGTAGAGCAATTTAAAATTATAAGAGCTGTCAAATTTTTATATAAGCACTTGAGTTAGAAAAGGGATTTGGGTTCTGGGCATGTGCAAAGGGGAGCAATTTCAATTATTAAAGAGCTTCAATTTTTTTTCAAAGCACCTGATTTTGGAAGGGGTTTGGTTTGTGCAGCCGAAAATGACAACTTCCTTGGAGGGTTTCTTGTTAAAAAGAATTTCAATCTTGCAAACTAAAGGATCCTTTAAAATGTGAATTCACTGAGACTTTAAAAACTGATTAGCATAGAGCGTGGTGCCCAGGACATTGATTTTTTTTCCCTACTCATTTTATCATTTCACTCTTTAAGGGGCAAATTGATGGTATAGAAATAGAAATCTCTTTGAATTTTCTTTTTTTCTCCCAACTGTTGTACTCACGGTGCAAAAAAGAGTGGGAATATGAAAAATTTGATGAGGAGAAATGAATGGATTTTTCTTTTTTTTTTCTCCATGGACTATTCTGCCTGGCCAACAGAACTTACAAGGGATGCAAAATTGAAACAATTTGTTATTAAATCTCATTATAATGTCTCTCAACACTCCAAATGAAAGCCATGTGATAGCTGACTGAGACTGAAGGAAGTTGGAAAGCAGCTTTATTTGCACACTCGTGCTCCCTAGTGAAGTGATTCCTGCCAGGAGCCATGCCAGGATTGTTGTCTTTGCCCCAAATCCTGTCCCGTGCCTTGGCTTTCCAAGAGTAGGACAGCAGGAAAAGCATCAAGGGAGAGGGAAGGATGACTCCTCTCCTTTCCCACAGCCATGGATGCATGCATTGGGTGAGAATTAGGGCTTGGTGGGTACATTCAATTTGATGTTCTGCAGGAGGAATATAATTCACCCACCAAACCCCAAATCTATTGCAGCAGGACAGATGCAGAGGGGATTTGGCATAGGTAATTTGGAGGTCACTGTATCTAAATGCTGTAACCATGGGCAGGATGTGACTAAGGGACGCTCTTAGTGAGCTACCAGAAGAAGGAGATAGAGAAGTGAGTGTGCTGGCATCTCAGCTCATGCTTCTCCCTTCTTTCTCACCTTAAACCAGGGACTCACTATATAGGGTGGACATCAGAGAAATTAGTTAATATATAGAGGGCACCTTGCACCTTAAACCTCATGTATCAGGAGTACATGTGGAGCAGAATGGAGCATTTCATCAAACACCAATTTAGTATTTTCTTCCCCTTGAATGCTCCTTTCACTTGTTACCATGGAGGTGATAGGTGACCATTCGTAGTTGTTTTTTCCTCGGAAAATGAAGTTTTTGAATAAAAGCCAGTGATCGAATTAAATAGGGGCAAAGATATGGCAGAGGTGAAATTCAAAAGATAATACGTAATAATTGGTTTTAAAGCAGGAGCCAGATTAGTCATACAGTCAGGAACAAAGGGAAGAATTCCTGAAAGCCTGTTGCATTTTCCCTTGGAAGTAAAAGGTAAAAGTACAAAAAGGGTTTTTTTGCTGTTCCTGCTATTAACTACATCATCCTCTTGGGATGTGAAAGCCAGAGGTAGCTCTGCGCCAGAAGGATGAGGAATGGGAGACTAAACATATTTTTTGCTTGGTATAAATTGGTTTGGACTGTGCTTTCATTGAATCCTTCTGGAATCTCGTGGCTGGTGCTGGACTCCGCTCAGCCACCCTCCTGGAAGAGATGGGAGCAACAGAGATGGAGTGTGCTGGGGCTCAGTGCGGCCAGAACTGTCGTGTGGTTGTGTCAGCATCATTTTTGGGTAGGGTTTGGAAGATGTGAGCTCTCTGTCCAACCCTTCCCTTTCTGTCCAGCGTGTGGGTGTGGGTATTCAATGGATTAAATCTGCGCTAGCAGAAGAGCCATTGGGGCAGGTCTGTGAGGAGGCAACGGGCAGGTCCATGCAGTGATGTCTGTGTGTGTTAGATGAACACACAAGGATGTAGGTGCGTGCGAGGGCAGAGGGGTATCAAGCAGGCTGTTAATCAGAAAGAAAAAAACGTGGTCCTGCCTGTCTGAATCCTGATTCTGGCCCAAAATAAAGAGGGAATCACCCCCGAGCTGCTGCCTCGCACAAGCACGCATATGAACACCAAGGCTGCCTTAAAGTTCCCGTCTCACTGATTCACTTCAGACGCTGTGCGCTCGAACCCCGCTTTTGGGCTGTATTCATGCTAATGTTGACAGTTTTTTCCTCCTTTGTTACATTGTGCAAACCAAATAGAAAGTGAGGTGAGCTTGTCTGAGCAGATGAAAGATGGCAAGAAATTGGCGCTTGGGGACCAGTGTCTTGGTGACATCGACTCTGCAGTCCTTTTTTTCTCTCTCTCCCCAGCTTCCCCTCTCCCTCTCATTCTCTCTGAAATGGTCTGTGCCTCCAGTAATTTACATAATACTCTTCTGACACCTTTACTTTAGTCATCAATCACGGTACCTTCTCTCAGTCTATCTTTTGTCTGAGCATGTCTCTTCTTTATCAGGCCATGCACAAAAGATTAATTTCACAGTTTTTCTCCCTTCTTTCTTTCCTTGCAAGATACAAAGCTCATGAAATGACAGAAGCAAGATAATGAAAACAACAATGCAAGCAATTTTTTTTTTTGTTCTTGCTGGTTGGATCTCAAGATACTTTTTTTAACCTCATTGTGTGCCATCTGTCTTAGAAAAGGTCTGCTCTGTATTTTTTAATGCAATTCTGATGCTGTTCTGAACACTACCTGGGAAGGGGAAAAAAATAAAACCAAGCCCACAACATATTTAAATCAGGCCATAGGCACCAATTTAATAAATAAAATAGAATTTGCTGAACTATTAAAGCGTGGGGTCCATTTCTAATGGTGGCATGGGCTACTGCACAGTGCCCATGCCCCAATTAATATTAATGATCTCTTGTGCATAGCAAATTTATGGCATTTGATTGACTCACACAACTACACTTCAAGCTGTCATGTAAAGTGAAATATATGGGCAGCGTGGCCTAATTTGCATATGCATATGTTCTTAATATTAATTAGTCTAATGGATCTAAGGACCTGGAGATAATTTGAGTACTGGGAGAAGAGAAGCAAACAAATAAAGCAGAACTCGCTGTAAAGTGCTCTGGTATGGGTTGGTCCTACAGGCAAATAACTCTTCCCCAAATGCAGAATAATTGGCATAGATTTCTCCTCCTTCCCCATGTCTTTCCTAGGACCGGCTGAATTAAAATCTTATCCTGTGTAATGCATTGTTTTGGCTCTGACCCTGACACTTTTTGATTTGAAATATTTAACATGCCAAATAGATTACAGAGCTCTGTGCAGAGGAGTGTGGGTGCAGGCTTATGGGGGTAGGTCAGGGCTATGAGATTTGCAGCCCTGCTAAGGGGCTAGCTCCCAATGTTTCTGTGTCATTCCCATTAATATTAATGGGATCTATGTGAGTTTATTGGGGGGAAGTTGGTCTCCCCAGCTTAGTGTTGTGCTTGCATTGTGTGGGAATGATGGCACAGAATTCCAGAGGAAACACGCACTTCTGGCTATGGGGCATTGGTATTCCAAAGTTAGAGCAAATTCAGTCTTTTTCAGTATTCCAGGGAGCAAGAGGTGCCAGAGCACAAAAGGAAGAAGACATCAGGGTACTTCTTTCTGTTTGACTTTTGTCGTGCATGGGATTGTTTAGTATACACGGCAATAAGCCTATCAGAAGCAATCCTAACCATGCCCAGTTCTGTCTTACACATGTGCCAAGAGGAATTACTGGAGTTTTACCCTCTTGGATGTTGAAGCCATTCTACAAACCAGTAAACCTACCTCTCCTGAAACAAGGATTTAGGATATAGATCAATTCTCTGCACAGCTGGTGGTGCTGCTCCCAGCACACTTGTGTTGAACATGGTGCTGTTGACTTCAGAACACATAGATAGTTGTCTTTTTTGTGGGTACAGCAAGACCTCCTGAAACGCACCAGCATTACAATGAATTGTGTGAGCTGAGGAGCACATTTGGATGGTGGTGAGGAGGAGGCTGGCAGTGAGGTCTAAGCACTAAGTCCTTCCAGGACTGCAAAGTGCTGGAGGGAGCCAGGGAGGGAAGGGAGGGATGCTCTTGGTGTCCCTGCAAATAGGCTAAAAGCAGGAGGAGGTGATTATCACCTTATGCAGTTGTATAAGAATAGTGTGATGATCCCAATGGAAAAGGAGAGTTGGTTCAGCCCTGCAGAACTTCCCAGCCTGCTGGGAACCCTCTGGGATAGACAGTGGCAGTGTGGTTCCCTGTGCAGTGTTCTGCATGAAGGGAACTGGGAAGGATGCCTGGGATATGCCTGGCTGTGGCTTTCTTATGGCTGAGGTGGTGGCTACAAGGCTGGTTTTGTGCTGATGGGGAGGTGGGAGAGGAGCAATGACACCTCCGGCATCACTGTCACCAGAGGAGCTCCTGCATGGGCAGTTTCAGTGAGGCTTGGGCAGCCAGCCGAGGAGCTGGGGCTGCAGCTACAGCACAACCCCTTCACGGGCAATCTGCAGGGAGCAAAGCTCCACTTGCAGCAGGGGGGGATGGAAACCTTAAAGAAAGAATATAACAGAGGCTCTCTGGAGACAAAGGGTTTCAAGATGGTTAACACCATTCCCAACTTCAGGAGGATGCAGGGGCCTTATCCCAGGATCCAGTGCCTGACTCACCTGTGTGGTTCCCTGTAACAAATAAAACACCTCACCCTGCTTCAGACCCTTTCCATCCTGCAAAACTGAAATGAATCTGCAAGTTGCTGATTGCCTTTAAGAGGTGCTAACCACCGATGGCTGCCTGATATCAGAGAGAAGAGGGTTGGATCTTGGTTGGATCAGGTCTACTGTGAGTTGTTCTGTAGAAAAAAATGGCTTTCCTGTATGAAGGTATCACTTATATACTGAATATATATAACAAAACCTGGAAAGCCTCTAGTCACTCATTTTAGCTGCTAAAATGCCTTTAGGCCAACATTCCTGCTGTGAAAGGGGTTATGGACATGTCATATGGGGGTCATCAGTGAAAAATATACCCAACTTTTGTTATTCTTAAGTCTAAATCAAAAACCTCTTTTCACAATCCACTAAGGGACGATTTACTAGAGAGTAGAATGTGGTATCAATTATTTCTGTGGGCATCCTTTTTGTTATAAGAAGCAAAGAGGATTGCTTGAGAGTCAATAGCATGACTCCATCTCAGATTACTAAATAATGAAATGCTAAACTTGGCCTAGAGTAAGGACTATTGCTGTCTCAAAGGGACCAGAGGCTTCAATTAAATCAGAGGACAGTGTTCAATGAATGAGAAAAGGATGCTTAAGGTACGATGACATATTACCGGCTTTTACATTTAATTGCAGTGCTTTGTTCTTTTAATAAAAGCACAAGAGCACTGGATCTCCATTATGGTCATCTGGTGGCATTGTTCACTGTGGACAGTGTTTTTGTAATTTATTTGCTATGTTTAATCCCTCTCTTTTTTCACAGAAATGAATTCTGTCTGCTTTATTTTATGAATTTTCTTTGCTTGAAAAAATGAAATAGCACCTAGTGGTTATTTACACACAAAAGAGCTTTGCCATTGAAATACTCAACTGTGTAAGAAAAAAACAGCCTGGTATGAAACTGGAGTGAAAGCAAGTGCTTCTGCTCAGAGGGGTGTAATTCTGTGTCACTCAAGCACATTGACACTTCCAGAGCAATGCAACTGCACCATGGCAGCATCTTGTGGAGTCTCAGGGGCTTTGAAGGGGTGCAAGCTCCCAAGACATGGCACAAGAAGTTAAATCTAAAGACAAGGAGCCGTGGTCCGGACCTGCTCCCCTCAAAACATCCTCATTTGTGTTGTGTGGCTTGGTGCTGTTGAGCTTTTCCATGCTTGGGCCGTGCTGGAGCTCAAAGTGGACACAGGGGCCCATGCAGCAGCTTTCTGGATTCCTGGTCTAGGAGAAATTGGTTTAGGAATTCCCTGCCCCCAGAGGTGGGTTTCAGCTTCTCTGCTTGGTGCCCAGGGATAACTTACAACACATGGTGGTAGTTTAGCTGGAAAACCACAGGAGCATGTGTGTGTGATTATACATATGTGTGTGCACACATGCATGCATGTATAGATGTATTTATGGCTTTCTGTTTGCATGTATAATTATATGTATTTGTTTTAAAATGTAAGTTTATAAGTGTCTTTGAATGGCTGTCAGGCAAATTCCTCCTTTTAGACTTTTTTTTTTGCTGTGACCTGTCTCATCTGATCACACCTATCATATCTCATTATATAAATGATGAAATCATCAGTGATTTAGCTAACGTAACCTGATGCAGCAAGGGGACACTGTCAGCTTAGGAAAGGAGAAGTTGAGAGTCCTGAAAAACTCAGATCCTTGTCTCTGTTTTTAGAGGGTAGTTTGGTTGTCTTTTGTTTCCTTCTTATATTTTCCTTTTCATTACAAGGTCCTTGTGCAGGAGAAGGACTCTTAAATCAGCTGAAATACAGCACATATCAAGCGCAGGCGGGGAGGAGTCTCTTTAGCCCTGGCCAGTGTGTGCTTGGTTTTGGGGCAAGATCCTCCCTGTAGCAGGGTCACAGCGAGCAGTTCACTTTCCTGTTTGCACAGGTTGGGTGCCTTTCTTTCGTTTCCTCCTTGTTTCAGCTCACCTCGTGCCAGAGCCTGTCTCTGGGAATGTGACAGTTCAATGAGGATAGGGGAATGAGCCACAAAATGAATAGTAACCAGCCCTGCTGAAGCTGCCAGTGAGGTTTCTAACCAGGGGACAGTTGTGAGCTGTGTTGCCTCCTGGGGAGAAACACTTCTATCTGGAGGTGGGGGTCTTTGGTGAGTTTCTTGTCAACGAGTGTGCTTTTAGCAGCCTGCAGCATCTAATTTTTATAGCATCATTTAGCCGTGTGACAGCACCAGGGTAATGAATTCAGGAAGTGTGCGGGGAGGATTGTCTGTGCAAGAGGGTACAGGCAGTACTTAACTCGCTATCGATCGCAGGGAGCAACTGATAAGTGAGTGCTTCCTGACCAACCCCAAAAGGTGCTGCAGGTCCCACTCACGTGGTTGTTCAGATGGGGGACTGGGACCATAAAGTGCAATCACGGCCTTTCAGCACCTGGAAATTGGTTTTGCTCTTTGCTGAGGTGATCCCATTGAAGGGTGATGGTGTCAGAGAACTCCTTCCCGGTGGCTGCACCTCCAGGGCTGGGCTGTGTTCATGTGTAGGACCAAGCAGTAAGCACAAGTGCCACTTGTGTATGTGGCATTGTGTGCCAGCTCCCTGGGCATGAAGTTCTATGCTACATAGGGGAGAAGTATAGCTGTGAACTGGGGAGTCAGTTCACCAAACACACTGCGTTCATCATAGCTTCTCCTTCCAGGGGCTAATGCAATGTGCCTCTGCAGTATGCATGTCTATAAATTGCCGTATGATGAATACGGGGCTGTACTATGGCAAACCCTTCCTCTTGACAAAGTGCTGTGCCTATTCCCAGTTCTCCCTGGCCTCTGTTTTTGTTAATTTTACACTGAAGGATCAACGTGCCCAGGATGCACGCGTGCATCCATCTCTCTCCCTCTCAAAGGAAATTAGTGCCTTCCTGTCACCGCAGGTGATATGAGAAGGGGAGGAAGTACACAAACTGATTTATCTAGAGCTGTCAGCTGTTTTGAGGATGTTGACTACTAAGGGTGTCAGCTCCTCCTCAGTAGTTGGCTGACTCTGAAGAAGACCCCATTCCTCATTAAAAGAGCACTGAGCTGCACTTGAAAGTGACTTTCCCACTTGTTCTCCTCTCACAAACATCACAATAACAGATTCGCTGTTTAAAATGGCATGATCTTCATGCCAGGCCCAGGCAGCTTTGTAAAACACACCTCTGCAGCACTTGGTAGCATCGGTACCATCCATGCAAAATTCATTTGAGGTATAAACTGGAAACTATCATCTCAGATGACAGTTATAGCAAATCAGCACACTGTGTACAGTTTCATCCTTTATTCACATTATGTATCATAATAAATGTCGTCCTAGCAACAGAGTTTGTTGAGAGTCAAACACAATATCCTACAATGGCTTGCCATGGATGGATGTGAGGAATCGTGGCTGGAAGAGCTTGGTACATCTCAAGAAAGAATCAATGTTTCTTTCCATTGTTTTAGGAGATTCTTCCCTTCTCCCACCACAGCCTTTCAAGAGATGCAGGAAGGGAACCTGCATGGACAGGGTGTCCTTTCCTGCCTGCGGATCCATGTGGGAGAAAAGTGGGATGTTAGCACCACTGGGAAATGGATCAAAATGCATAAACCAGAAGGTTTGAGGAGAAAGAGGAGGGTCTATCGCATGGGTAAATTGAGCAATATTGGGGAAGAAATATTACTCAAGTGCAGGACTCTATCTTCCTTCTTTTTAATAACTGCTTAGTGAAAAAGCACTGCCAAGGTATTGAAAGTGGAAAGAAAAAGAAATCCTAATTTAAAAATATGTGTCTTTGGTCTAGAAATGCACTCAGAGCTGAGAGAGATGTTTCCTGAGCAGAGCCAGGAAATTCATATATGAATCTGTGTGATTCATATAACATTTTGCCAGCCCCTGGGGAATGTCATCCCCTCCTGATGTCTCCATTTGCAGGAAAGGCTTCCTTGCAGGTACAGCACCAGGCTCCTACACCAAAGGGCTGAGTTCACTTTCAGTCCCTGACATGCACTTGCTCTGTGAGATATGCAGCCCATTTTCTCTAATCCTTGCCCTGAGACCTGCTAAAGCATGTGCTTTTCCTTATCCCTGGTCATGATAGCCCCTGCTCACATGCTCCATGTTAGGGATGAGCTGCTGCCACCCTGTTGTTTGACTACTGGTTCCTTAACACTGAATCCCTCCAGTGGGACCAATGTCCCCTGTCTCAAATGCACATTATGTTTTTCCACTGCTGGAAACACATAAGAGAGGCTCTGGCTCCTGTCTGTGTCCTCTGACAGAGATCATGCCCATGAATTCTCTGTGTGGAGCAAATCTTTTGTAGGATGAGGCACTTTTTTCAAAGGACCCTGATTGTATTTTTTTTCTCCTGCTATTTTGAACCAAATTGTCACTTGATGTCTCTCTGAGATAGAAATATCTTAATCAATAGGCTGCTAGAAATGAAGAAACATCTTGGAAAATCATCCTAATTTCTGAATGAGCATTGAGCCACTCTGACAACGAAGCAGATCCAGTGTTCAGTTCTGCAGTTTAAAAGTGATAGAGCCAGTGAGATGGGAATGCTAAGGGAGATAAAGTCAACATTTCCCTCACAAATCCCTCAGGAAAGGAGGTAACACAGCTGTCACAGGAGTTTAGCCTTTACATGAAGCATAGCATAGTACCAAGCAGAGGCCTGAAACTTTGAAGTATGGACATGAGTTTGGAACAAAGCCCTTCTAACCTATGGGGAGGTTTGCATCCTGCCTGGGCGTGCCATAGAGTAGGACTATCCATCACCCTCATGCTTATATCTGGGTTCAGAAGCAAAATACATAAAAGTCTGGATGCAGAGGTGGGTTTGGGACTCAACCCTTCTTAATTCATTATTCATAATGAGATCAGTTCAGCCTGGAGAAGAGAAGCTGTGTGGAGACCTCAAAGCAGCTTCCAGTGTCTGAAAGGGGCTACAAGGATGCTGGAGAGGGACTCTTCATCAGGGACTGTAATGATAGGACAAGGGGTGATGGGTTTAAACTTAAACAGGGAAATTTAGGTTGGATATAAAGAAAAAGCTCTTCCCTGTGAGGGTGATGAGGCACTGGCACAAGTTGTCCAGAGAAGTGGTAAATGCCCCATCCTTGGCAGTGTTCAAGGCCAGGCTGGACAGATCCTTGGGTGACATGGTCCAGTGTGAGTTGTCTCTTCCCATGGCAAGGGGTTGGAACTGGATGATCTTGAGGTCCTTTCCAACTCAAACAATTCTATGATTTTATAATCTCATTTTTTAAAGTGTATTCTGGCTTTGGTGTTACAAAGGACAGTTGGGATCCTACGAACAGAAACTCAGAGAAACCCTGAGAAAAAGATGACCAGCTATTCTGGTTATTGATCAGAATTCTGTATGCTTTCCAATTCATTTCTCCAGGACTGATTCCACTGCACAATAATTAAACAGAACCCGTGCTGACTGCGGCGCACCCCCCCGTCCATGGAGCGGTGCCTGGCTGATCCCATTGTCTCCACCTTGAATGCTGAGCCTACAGTTAATAATTAGTTAGCAGTGCTTAAATGAAATCACACAACCGATTCTCTGGTACACTGGCAGAGGCAGCAGCAGAGCCAGCCAGGACTTTGTCATCTTGGCAGGGGGAAGGAGCGCTCACTGCTATCCTGCAGCCAACGTGCCATGCAGGGGAGCTGGCACAGCTAGGGCGGTGTGGTTGGCAGCAGACTGAGCCCAGCAACGTGGTACAGGCAGGAGGGGAAGGGAATGGTTTTGGAATGGTTTCACCATCTTCCAAGGGGTAAAAAAAAGGAAAAGGGACTCATTTTTGGTAGGGAGGTTTCCCGGAGATGTCTCTCAGGTTCATATTTATTGTTTATTGCCCGTAAAACTGTGTTTCTATGCTTCACAAAGCCATCATTTCGATGTACTCTGCCTAGCCTGAAATGATAAATGAAAGCAATGAAGGGAGAGGAAGGGTGTTCTGGTGATTAAAACTCCAGATTTGACTTGAGAAAGTAGGTTTCAGCTCCATCTCTGACAACAACTTTGGGGTGACTTTTGACCAATCGTTTAATCTCTTTAGGTTTATGTGAGCTAGGGAAAACAGTGATTTCTTCCTTTTGTGTGTGTTCTTTTTTTTTTCCCTCTAGGCTTCCCAAGTCTTCCTACTGGAGATCCTTTTTGCTATGTAAAATGTGACCAAAATGGGATGCCACTGTAGTTTAAACTCTTATTCCCAGTATTTTAACAGTGCATTCATGGATAAACAGAAAGAAAGTAATAAAGCAATTAGAAAGGATGTGAATGATAACAGTGTGAACGGTGGTGAATGGTGAACCTTAGAGAAATCCTTTTCTGACTGGAGCAGGTTTATTTCCCTCAGCGATGATTGAAATTAATACGGGCTGTTATTTTATGGAGGTACTCATAAACTGGAGGAAGTGTGATGGCCTCTAGATGTAAAAGGTCAGACCAGACGATCTAATAGTCCTTTTTAGACTTAAAACTATGAAGAAAAATGAAGGCTTTTAAAATTTATTCTCTTCCCACAGTTAGTCAGGAAATGGGAAGATGAGATGGCAAAGCTAAACCCCAAACTTGGGCACTACATATCTCTGTCTCTTTGTTCCTTCCTGTGACAGTAGGTTTCTATCTTGGCCACATGGCACAGAGGATCTCTGAGCACCTCTCTAAAGGGTGCCTGAAATGCAACCAAAAAAACCCATTGTTAGGAGGCTTTAACTCACTATTACAGGTGATTGCCTCTCTGTGGAAGCATAAGGGTCCATAAACCAAGAAATGGTTGAAAATTTGTGCTCTGATCTTTGTCAGCAGTTAAATACAGCTTGCTTCAGCCACATCTTAATTTTCCATGCCCTTTCCTACTGCACAGGACTTGCACAGAGCACTTCATGCCACCACTGCCAAACCAGCCTGTGGCCCTTTTTTAATTTCATCCTTTTCTACTTACCCTGCAATTAAATATTCCTAAAGTGACAAATGCACAAAGAGCTTAATATACAGCACTGTTGCATACCAGATACACAAGTGCACCTTGGTATGAGTCCTTTACAGACAAAGAAGCATAATCACTCATCATTGCTATTGTTTTTGCTGCATGTGTGGTCTGGATCAAGGGCTCAGTGTGCATTTGGCAGTGGAGTGGCTCTTTTAGGGGTCTAGGGTTACCGATCTGACCAGGACCTCTCGTAAGCTACTTCCCTTAGCATCTCAAACCAGATCCAGCAGGAGAGGATATCCTATGAGCAACCCACATTTGCCTGTGATATTGTGTCATGTGTTTGGGCCTTGAGCAACCTGGTCTAGTGTGAAGTGTCCCTGCCCATGACAGATGGGTTAGAACTAGATGATTTTAAGGTCCTTTCCAACCCAACCATTCTATGATTCTATGGACATCCTCCCTTTGCAAAGGTGATGTTACATTCCCATTGTGACTCTGCATCACCGTAGCTTTGTCAGGACAGACTTGCATGGATAGGGACCTCTCCCCTCTATAGCCAAATAGCATGTTATGGACTTTGTGGATCGTGGTGCCTGGCAGTCCTCTGTAGGCCTCCACTGTAAATTTGTCTAATCACATTTCAAATCCGTTTATATTCTTGGGCTCCACAATATGCTGTGCAGTAAGTTTCCTAATTGAATTATTCTCTGTAAAAGTGTTTCTTATGGGTTATTTCAAACCCGCTGCCTTGTACTTGGGTGCACCCCAGTTCTTATGCTCGGAGAAATAATGACTAATTCTTTTCTATTTGCTTTCCCTATACTGTTCATAATTTTATAGGCTTTATTGTGTGTTGTCTGATTTTCCTCCATCATTTTGTAGCTTGGAGGGCTACATTTTTTACAAAAGTCAGCACAATGGGAGATAAGTAGAGAATTTAGTGAGTTATTGCAGATTCTGAAGTGTAGAAGAAAAATTGACCATCAGATGAACCAAAAATGAAACTTCAGACTTTTTCTGATTAAAAAGAATACGGGTAACCTCCCCCCAAACTTAAAAGACCACTTTGACGTTCAACATTGGTTTCAGAGTTTCATTTCAATGTTGACCCCTTTTGTTTTGATGCAAGCTGATGATTAAAGAATATAGAAGTCCAAGAGATTTCATACAAAAGGCTTGGGATGTTTTTTTTGTTTTGAGAGTTGCAAAATGTTTGCATACTTCTCCGGTCTTTTCCTCCTCAATCTGTCCATTCAGTCAGATCAAAATCTAAGGTAGCAGTTTGTTCACCCCGAAAGCTAGGTTTTACCCAGGTATAAAGAGAAGTCAGCTTGAGCTGTATAATCTAAACCACACATTTTTGACCACATATAAAAACTCTCCCCACACAAAGTCGTCAAAGATCTCGTGCCAGACAGATTTCCCACGGATTTGATTTTATGTTTGCTAAACACTCCACAGAACAAAGCCCATCCAGAAACATCCAGGGCTGTTTAACACTAGAGATTTTCCCCTTGTATGACAATTATGTAAACACACACATTAATTGACATCGCATGCAACACTGTGAATGTGTGAATGGTGCTCAATAGCCATCATCATTTCTCATTTTACTGCCTTTGGTTGCATAGGCTAGTAGTTGCACCAAGTAGGACAGAATACAAAACATACAGAGTATACTAGAGCCGAATTACCTGAAGATCATTGCATTTCCCTTCTGGCAAAGTGTGCTGGGAGTTTTCTCACCTTTTGGAGCTCAGATCTTTGTTTCTTTATTTATGTTTTATAAGAGGAAGAAAGTAATTAATCTCTTTCCCAAAGAAATGCAGGTGTGTGCTTGTTCCCACCTGAATTTTGCTGAGGGTGAATTCCTCACCGTGGTGGTTTTGAGTCCTTGGAAGAGCATGGTAATAGGTCTGCCTGCTCCTGAAGTCTGCTGGGGATGGGCTGTCTGTCCATCCTGGCCCTCTTTCGGGGATGTTATTGGTGGGTGGTTTGCACCTTGGGTGTCAATTGCACCCATGGGTGCCAGGAAGATTTCTCCTCCACAGCGTAGGTATTGTCTAAGACAGTTATACGTTGACTATGATGGCAGTAGCTAATCTAAGCCAGATTTTGTTTTCATCCTGTCATTGAGATGTTGGATTCGGTCTTAGCCTCTGTATTATGACTCTGCCTAAAACCTTATTTTTAGTCATAAAAGGAGGAAGTTATTTAAAAATTGATTCAAAACAAATATAGACTTTGCTGCAATGTGCAATATCCAGTAGGAAATGCCCTATATTGTGTGCTGGGTTTACTTAGAGTAAATCTAGTAAGATCAAGCCACATTTTAATATACAAATTGTATTTGTTTTTAAGCCACAGTATTCTAGTCTGCTTCTATTTTTTTAACCACTACTCTTGCTTTTTTGCCCCTAATGTTTTCTTTTCTGCAATGAGCTTTCACTATGTGTGTGTGTGTGTGTGTGTGTGTGTAGGGAGGGAAAACCCTATTAGATTATAACATTTTGTGAGTTGTCAATGATATAATGACATTAGCCACCTGACTGAGAACTGAAAACCTTTGTGGTGTCACATAACAGGTTAGAATGGGCTGGCAAGCCCTTGTGAAATAAACAAGGTAAAAAAAAGACAGAAATCCTCCAAAAATATACATTTAAATGGGTGACTATAACCCCTCCCTGCTTATTAGACCACCGAGGGCACATTAAATATTTTATATGGAGGTATCTTTCTGTTTCTATAAAATAGGTAGAGATAGATGCACACACACATACACATACACACGCATAGACACACCAGTCTTTCAAAATCAGAAAGGTCTCAAATTTAATTGGAATGGAAAATGCTAACTAATTGGCATCCAAATTTGATTTACTGTAGAAACCTCATATTTGTTTGAAACACAACACTGTGTCTTGGAACACAAGCCCAGTCCTTCAAAAATCATACACGAGAACTGTGGAAGAATCAATTAAAGTTGATTTGGCAGATCTGCTTTTGACAAATATAAAGAAATCTCTGATTAGGCTGAGAAGAAAAGAATCCCTCTTTCGTGCTCTCTCTATTCTCTCCCTCTTTAAAGGCAGTAGATGTCAGAAGGGGGTGGGTAGTGATATGCAAAACATGGCCTCCATAACCAAAGTAGCCTGCAAAATTAGGTGTCAGCATGCAAAGCTTATTGATGTATGAATGCGGAAAATGAAAGCCGGCAGTAGACAGACGGGGCTAAAGGTGAGACAGCCACAGTGAAAGCAGCTGTACATCTACGTCAAGGTGTTGCTATATGAGCCTGCTTTTTTCTGGAGGGCCACAGCCTAACAAGCTGTGCCTGGCCATAAAATGATGAAACAATACAATGTAGGCACACACAGTGTGAATACCAAATAAATTGACTCGGACCCCCCCCATACCCCTTCAAAGTAGGCCTGTGTGTTCATTAATAAATTCATATTCTGAGTTTTCAATAAAAGAAGAAAATGCAGTGTAAACTGGAGTTACTTAGTGACACCCAGCTCATTGCTTTTTATTGTTGCTTGCAGCTACGAAGCCTTCGCTGTGCACTAGTAGAATTTATTACTGTCTGTCTTTGTGGCAAGTTGGAGAAGTGAGCCTTTTGAAGAAAATTGACCCACACTTCATGAATATGATGAAAAATGCCAATAACACTACAAAGACAAAGCTCTTGACATTAGTGTGCAAAGAACTAAGAGACGGTAATGAAAATATTGCAATTACAAATCATATCCCTCCTCCCTGGCCGAGGGGCGTGGATATGTGGGTGCTGCTGAGGAGCATCAAGACCCTGCTGGATGCGGGGTGGGACACACACATGGGTGCTGTTTCACCACCTGGCCCCTTCCCCATCCTCCCTGCTTTGAAGGAGGAAAGGGGTGAGAAGAGGAAAGCATGTGAAGTGCTTAATCCAACAAGGATTTCCCTCCCAGAAGGTTGCCCCTTCTTCTCTCTGTGCTCGCGTGTAGAGGGAGAGTGGTCTGGTTGCTAAGGCACAAGACGAGGAGCCATGGGGTCCAGCTTGAGCTTGCCCTTCTTCCATGCTCTTCCTGTTAGCTCCTGGACACAAATCACTGTAAGATTCTGTGCCTCAATGTCACCCTCTGCACAACAGTTTTTTTCCTTCTATGCTTTATGAATGCAGCCTACTTTGACTGCATGCTCTGAGCTACCTTGTTCTGTTTGTGCACATGCACCCCTCCTCTAATTGCAGTAATAGCAGCAGTTTAAATTAGCATTTTGCAAGCAGGAAAGTCTGCCATATAGGCTATGTCCCAGTGATGTGAAAGAGCAAAGAAGCCATGTGACATGTTAAAGTTCTCCATTTAATTCTTGCCTTGGCAATAAGCAACTCAATCAGTGAAAATAAGTGAGGAACAAATAGGACAGCCTTTTTTTTCCCTCCCAGCAGCTGATGGAGCATTAGAACAAAGCAACTTCAAGACAAGAAATATGAAGGCAAGTAGAAACTGAGCAAAAAAAAGAATTAAAAGAATATTAAAGCCAGCAATGAATGGTTATTTAGGCCTACGTTAAATATTTGCCACTTTCTGAACTTATTATTCATCAATCAGATTTTCTGTACCCAAGATAAACTGCAAGTGACAGGCACTTTGTTTATGCATTCTGCTCTTATATTTACTGTGGTGAGACCTGCTAAAAATCAAATAAAAAGCAAGCATACTATCTACTAAATTTGTATGTGACAGTCAGAGCTATATCTTGCCATGTTGGAATACTGGTGCCAGAACAAATCAGTTCAGCTTTGCCGTTCTCATGCTCCTCTTTCCATTTGTGGGAGGTGACACATATAAATTAAGACAAACCATGACTGTTTTCCTCTGTGAGGTGTGGCCATTGATGAGATATTCATGAAGTCAACCAGAGTGACTCTGTGGGGTCTGTATGAACTAATTGGTACCCAAATACAGGCTACATGGGAACTGCACTTCCATCTGACTGCATCAAACGTGTGCCACTTGTGGATATGCTATGGAGTATGAAGATCCAGATACAACCCTGAATCATTCAGACCTCTGAATGCATGTCAGGGTATCTTTAGCATCATTTTGACCATCTCTTTTCTCATTTGGTCTCAGTTGTCTGTCCTGATCATAGGAAAGACCCACCACATCTAAGATGTCAAAGTGGCTGTACCAGTGCTTGCTGGGTGGCCAAATCTTTCCATGGAGCATCCTCTTTAGAGGCAGCATGAACCCAGTAGAATCATAGAATCATAGAATAGTTAGGGTTGGAAAGGACCTCAAAATCATCCAGTTCCAACCCCCCTGCCATTCGCAGGGACACCTCCCACTAAACCATGCCACCCAAGGCTACGTCCAACCTGGCCTTGAACACCACCAGTGATAGAGCATTCACAACTTCCTTGGGCAGCCCATTCCAGTGCCTCACCACCCTTACAATAAAGAATTTCTTCCTCAGATCCAATCTAAACTTCCCTTGTTTAAGTTTGGACCCATTACTCCTTGTCCTATCACTACAGTTCCTAATGAAGAGTCCCTCCCCATCATCCCTATAGGCCCCCTTCAGATAATGGAAGGCTGCTATGAGGTCTCCATGCAGCCTTTTCTTCTCCAGGCTGAACAGCCCCAACTCTCTCATCCTATCTTCATAGGGGA
>JASSUY010010023.1:0-24385 GCA_032466535.1 Forpus xanthops | reverse complement strand
ATCTCAACCTGTGGGAGTTGCATTCTTTGGATTCTCCTTCCCATTTCCCCGGGACTGGGGAAGAAAGAGGGGGGGGATGGTGCACAGAACTGTTTGAGGGGCCTCAAACTACGACAGCGGGAAATAGGACATTCAGTGCATTAGCAAGAATCAAAAAGTCCTCCATAACACCAGTGAGTGTTTAGAAACCTTCTTTGTTCCCTCCTTCTTATTTCTTTCACTTCCTCTTGTAATGTCAGGTCACACACACAGTAAGGCAACAGGTGATTTGAGGTCACTGGCTTGACTCCTCCATTTCCACATTTATTTGGTAACAAAGTTCTCATCAAAGGCTTCCAACTTTTAAAATTAATTTCACTCATATTGTTGGGAAAAATCAGATAAACAAGAAAGGAAATAAATCTTTTGGTGATTTGAGGCTTGAGATACACCTGACATCTTCAGATTAATATAAGAAAATTATTTCTCCAGCATTGTGTGTCATGAAATTCTCTATATTTACTGGCATAATCTTTCTTATTACCTAGTGGAGTATTAACAGGAGGGAGAGGGCAGTTAACCTTTGAATCTGTACTTTGGCAACTAGCCAATACATTAATAGGTTGATGAAAGCTGTGGAAAATCGCTTATTTCCTACTTTGTTCCAGAAAGGGGATTACAAGATTGGAAATTCTGAAGAGACAGCAAAGCTGAGGCTGAAAAAAAGCTGTGAGAGAAAAGCTTAGAAAGGACATGGGAAATTTTGGGTAGCAACAAAACAAGAGCTGTGTATATTTATGCATCCAAGGGATAGTGTTCTAATCTGATGTTGTGACCATACTTGTCCTAGTCCGGGAAAATGGTCATCACGAATAAGACTCTACAATTCAAGAGGAAAACAAAAGGTGAATGTAGTTCCTAGAAAATGTTACATTAGATTGGACCCCAGATCAAACAGGTTTTTAGAGAAGTCAAGAAAATGAGTCCAGATCTTGTACTGAGGATTAATTATTTTTTGCCTCTGTTCCACTATTCCCTTTATTTTTAAATACATAGCAATTGTGTCATGTAGGCTGGTAAATAATTTTTGTAGCATTTGTCTCACACCTGTCAGGTACTCCTGATATAACAAGTTCTATCCTTTTAATGTGCCTATACCCCCAGGTAGCAGCTTCTGCAGTCTTCAAAAGGTGCTCCAGCACTACTTATCTTAATGGGTCATCTTCAAACCAGGACACTGGAGCGGATGCTTTCCTGGGACAAGACTAGAAGGTCTACTTGCCTATTTCTTCTGGTGTTCCTCTGGGTCTTTGACAAGCTGATGGCTACTTTGAGGGGTCTGGTATTATGTGGGTAGGGTATTGTTTGGGCTTACCCTCTATTATTTCTGCTAAATTATTCAAAGGGAAAAAATGCCACATATGGCATTTACAACATAGAGCCAATTTTACTTCAAGCTGTATATTTTCATGGACTCATTCATAGGATTCCAGAAAATGTCCTCCCCTGAAGTTTGTGGGATTTTCTTGCAGATGAATGATTGGGGGATCTTAGAGTACCTTCATGAATGGATCTGTCTTAATGAATCCATCTTAAAATTTATTAGGTCATTTTGGAGGACTAATTTATGGAAGACTTCTCCAGAGTTTTGCTGAGATTAGTACAACTCATAGGAATACTTACAAAATAGTTACAAAAAACAACCTCTTCTCATTTACCACCCAAGAGCAGAAATTTTGAGGGTACTGCTTTGTTGTTTCATTTAACAGGGAACAGATCTGCATAAGCAAGTCAGCCCACTTGCCAACTGCCAGCTGGCTGTTCTGTAGCTAGCACATTAAAGGCCACAAGCCCCTTTCTGCAAAACTTCAGAGTCTGGAAAGATGAGGTCTGATAAGTATGAAAAGTCAGGAACTTTCAGAGGTACTGAACAATAAATGCCATTAATCTGGAAATAACCGCATACTTTAATCTGGTTTTAATATCCATGTTTTTAAAGCTGATTTTTAGAAACTTTAAAGCAGCTAATATTTCCCATCAGTCTCCTGGTTCAGTATTTGGCAGATCCAAGGGTCTTCTTGTGTAACATATATGGTACAAAATATACTACTCATACCTCCTGTCTCAGGTGTCGTGCCAGATGAACAGGAGTAGAGCACTTGATGTCATCTACCTGGACTTGTGCAAAGTGTTTGACACTGTCTCACATGACATACTTGTCTCTAAGTTGGAGAGACATCAATTTGATAGGTGGACCACTCGGTGGATAAAGAACTGGCTGGATGGCTACACACAAAGAGTTGTGCTCAATGTCCAGCTGGAGACCAGTAACGAGTGGTGTCCCTCAGGGATCGGTGTTGGGACCAGTCTTTTTCAACACCTTTGTCAGTGACATGGACAGTGGGATTGAGTGCACCCTCTGCAAGTTTACTGATGACACCAAGCTCTGTGTTTCAGTTGATACATTGGAGGGAAGGAATGTCATCAGGAGGGGCCTTGATACACTTGTGAGGTGGGCTGATGTCAACCTGATGAAGTTGAACCATGCCCAGTGCAAGGTCCTACAGTTGGGTCAGAGCAATCCCAGACACAGCTACAGGTTGGGCAGAGAGGAGATTCAGAGCAGCTCTGCAGAGAAGGACTTGGGGGTGTTGGTAGATGAAAAAATGAACATGAGCCGGCAGCGTGCTCTGGCAGCCCAGAATGCCAACCATATCCTGGGCTGCATCTGTAGGATCATTACCAGCAGATCGAGGGAGGTGATCCTGCCCCTCTATTCTGCTCTCATGAGACCTCACTTGGAGTATTGTGTGCAGTTCTGGTGTCCTCAACATAAAAAGAACATGGAACTGTGGGAGCAAGTGCAGAGGAGGGCCACGAGGATGATCAGGGAACTGGAGCACCTCCCATATGAAGATAGGCTGTTCAGCCTGGAGAAGACTGTGTTTAGATCTCATAGCAGCCTTCCAATATCTGGAGGGGGCCTATAACGATGCTGGGGAGGGTCTCTTCGTTAGAGACTCTAATGAGAGGACAAGGGGTAACGGGTTCAAACTTAAAGAGGGGAAGTTTAAATAAGATATGAGGAAGAAATTCTTTATTGTAAGGCTGGTGAGGCACTGGAATGGGTTGCCCAGGGGAGTTGTGAATGCTCCATCCCTGACACTGTTCAAGGTCGAGTTGGATATAGCTTAGGGTGACATGGTTTAGTGGGAGGTGCCCCTGTCCCTGGGAAAGGATTTGGAAGTAGATGATCTTCAGGTCCTTTCCAACCCTAACTATTCTATGGTTCTATGATTCTATGTCTGTATCAAAGGTTCAAATTGCTAAACCAAGAAATTTAACTCTCCTCAATATCCCTCCTCGTGACTTACATTTTCTAATTGGTTGTTCTCTGCTAATGCTCTTTTTTTTTTTTGATTCCTAAGGATAAAACATAGTCCAAGGAATAGTTGGCCTGACTGAGCTCTCTGGAAAAAAAATACAATGGAAATGAGAGTTTTCTCTATCAAAGTTTCTTTGGATTATTCTGTGATGAGTGAAGTGTAGGACTGAAATGAGCTATCTTTCTATCATGGAAATCCTATTCCAACACTATGCTACTGCATGAAATATATCAATAATTTACATATAATTTTCCCCCTTTTTTTTTCCTTATTGAATGTCCCAACACCCCCCCCCCCCTTTTTTTTTTTTTTTGCAAGTAAAAATACCTATTAAACACGTTTTCTTAGCTTCAGTCCATAACAGTTTAATACTAAAGGAAGGTAAAGGAGAAAAATTAAGACAGGCTGCTCTTTTGTTGCTAGTGTGGCTGGTTACACTTCAAAAATCAGTAAAGATGCTATTTCATGGTATAGCAATTTTTTAGATAACATCAATGTAGTAATGTGGGTAGTGCCAACTGGATGTGCTTTGACACATATCTCATTCAACAAATGGATTGAGGAGGACCTGTATGATATCCACTTTTTCAGGTGGTCTTTCTATATTGACACAGTTTTCCAGAAAAGAGGACATGAAGTAAAAAGCAAAAAATTTTTCTATGGGCTGAACAAAACTGGTGTTAAAATGTAGGGCTATGCCATCCTGTGAGCACTGCAGGGACCAGATATGAATCCGTCAGGGTGAGTAAATGGCAAAAGTATACAGGTGTGCAGCTGCTGATCCTGCTGCTCTTCCTGCACAATGAATAGTTTTTCTCCCACTTCCAATATATTTGATCCCATTTTGCTGAGAATGACCAGTGGCATAACAACAACAACAAAAAAAAATAAAAATCCCAGCATACTGAGTGCTGGAAAGAGCCCAATTTCCCTAAGGAATGTGGTTGTACCGTTTAAATCATAGAATCATAGAATAGTTAGGGTTGAAACTGCAGTGTCCAATGCTGTATTTTGAAAAATTTTGCTTATAAACTCTACGTTGTAATTACAGACGTTTTTTTGGCATATTTTGAAGTTAGTTAAGCCCTGTAAACTAGAACACTATCACATTTTCTTGGTGTTTTTTTTTTTTTTTTGTTTGTGTATGCTCAACTTCTGTTAATTTCAAAAGATTCAAATGACCTAAGGTCTTTGACTGGAGTTGCGTATTTCTTTATAGTTTCAAAAAGAGTAGTAAATTATTGCTCACAGGGTCAAAAAAAAATAAACCCAAACCAAACAGTCAACCCTCTATTAAAAGGTAATCTCTGTCTCTTTTTCTGCATACTACTTCACACTGTGAGGAAGCCTGTGTGCATGAGAGTGACTGAAGAATGGAGAAGCCCAGGAAAACATTTGCTGATATCATAAATGAGTCAATGGTGGCTGCTAACACAATGGATCGTGACAAACTGCTTTTTTCTTACAAGGGGATTCTCTACCCTGCTGCTTTCTGCAGTCCAGAAGTATTCAGAGCCATGGACTTCCTTGAAGCCAGAAGTGATGATATAATTTTGGCAGGATATCCTAAATCTGGTGAATATAGTTTACTTTCTTCATAAATAAAGTTATCTAATGACAAATAAGTAGGTTTGTACTAAATATATAAAATAAATATTATATGATATATAATATTAAATATTATACTAGTTATCATTTAGAATTTTCACAATATTTTGTAGAACTAATTTTGTTCTCAAAAAGCACAACAAAATTAGTTATAAAGATTTTATATAGGGAATTGCTCAAATGACTAAGACATTTGATTTGTTTTTCTATAGAATGCAAAAGCTTTTGTTATCTTTACCTTTCATAGTTATGAAGTTGAATGTACAAATTAGAGAGAATTAAAATACAGTTCTTATACCAGAGGAAACTAGGTCTCCTGATATTTCAGGGGCTCTAACATTTATATTTGTAACATCAGTAGCTTTATATTTTTACACAAAATGGAGCTTTTGGTACTTTCACATGCCGTGCTGCATATTCTTTAGTTTTTCTTGTTTGTTTATTTTAGTTTCATAGAGGTCAAAAATCTCTGATTTTTTTTTTAACCCTTGAAGTGATCACACTGATCTTTGGCTATTGAAAAATCAAAAGGAGATCTTTGCTAGGGTTGCAAGTCTATCCTTCTTTTTCTCTCCTTTCTCCTGAAAACATCCCATATCGGCCCATATCAGAGCTACAGGTTTGGATTAGATTGTTTCATAACCATTTTAATGTAGCTGTTTCTCTCCTCCAACAATTGAGTTCACTCTATCTTCCAGTCACAATTGACAGGATTGTAAGGTTTTTGCTTTTTTATTACATATTCTTTTTGAAGAAATGTTATACAACAGGGCATAGTCACTGAGACTAGTGACAAAGATGTAGGAACTCAGTGTCTAGAAGTCAGGAAATAATAAATTGCAGATGTTTTGAGTAAAAATACAGGAAATATGTATAGGGAATGTCACTTTAGAGAATTTTAATTAATTAGTAAAGAAAATAAGCACAGACAGCACAATTTTCATATCTCGCTCTGCTCCTGTGTTCAAGTTCAGTGACCCACTGCTCTTTCCAAGATAATCCTATTCATCATGCCAGAAAACATGTATACAATACTGTGTATTGAGGTACAGGTTAGCCACTCTAAATCCCCTTATATTTGCCACAATAAAAATGTATAACATTATCGCATGTTTTCCTTTTTGAATCATGATTCTTCTCCTGTATTAGTTGATTTACAACCTACAAGTTAATTTACAATACACGAGTTAATTTACAATTACTGAGCCATTTGAGTTGGAGAAATCTGTTCTTATAAATAACAAAGGTAAGACCCTGACAGGTGACTGCTCAGACAGATGTGATTCGATCACATCACAGGAGACCAAGCAACTCACCTGGTAGTGCTATCTACTTCTTGGCTTTCCTGGCACATCCATTTCTGTTTTTTTCTAAAGGTTTGACAAAAAATTCTGTATTTTTCCCCTTTCAGGCACAAACTGGCTGTTTCAAATCCTAAATGATCTGGTAGCCATATTTGAAAAGAAAGCTCAGAATAAAGAAAGCAGTGTGAATTATGAAGAAATACAAGAATTCCCCTACCTTGAAATGGGAGATACTGGGAAATATGAGGTGGGCACAGGATACATGTGTAAATTGTCAAAATGTTGTGCTTCAGATACTGAATATATGCTGTGTGGAATAATCCACCTTGATAAAAACTCTCCCACTTCTCTCTATGTGGCATCTGGTCAGGATGAATTTCATCTGCATTGCCATATGCTGTGAGGTAAGCAGACACTTCAGAGAGCTTTAGAGGAGTACATACTCATTAGATATACAACAACCGCAGAAATTCAATGATGTGGCATATTTAGTATTTGAAAAGAGTTTCATGAAATTTCAGATATTGAAATACTGGCTTTTGTCTCTTTTACTAACTTTTCTTCCTTGCCCCTTCTCTCTGTTCTTGAGATCCTTCAGCTTTCACATACTGCCAGTTAGAGCTTGAATCTTACCTTTAGATTTAATGCCTTGTCTAATAGAACATGTTAAATTATCAGAGAAGAGATTTAGCAATGTTTACTCTTTTTCCAAGCACTCACTCTCAGGCATTATTGAAAATTAGAGCTACTCAGAGTAGCCTACTAAGATCCTAAGCACTTCTATCAACCAATAACTTCATCAGTTTAACAAGACAATATTTTATCATAGGCTGATGAAATGAATACTTGTACTGAATTGTCCACTTTCTTCCTTCCAATTCTTAAAGCGGATGAACAAATTGCCTTTTCGAAGAGTTATAGTTACTCATCTC
Organism: Forpus xanthops; assembly: GCA_032466535.1. Taxonomy (NCBI): domain Eukaryota; kingdom Metazoa; phylum Chordata; class Aves; order Psittaciformes; family Psittacidae; genus Forpus; species Forpus xanthops. Next base: position 17,176 of record JASSUY010010023.1, on the reverse strand, counting down.
CTTCCTGAAAATCTTCCCAGTTCTATCTTCAGAAATAAAGCCAAGGTGAGCGCTGACTTTCAAATCTTGAAAAAAACCACTCCAACAGATTCTTTTTGAAGCCACTGTAGTAGTTTTCTGTAAAATCACTCTTGTACTTAAATGCTTTGTCTGGATTAATTTCTGCCATTCATCTCACTTAATCTCAGTTCATCCTTATTGACACATTTGTGTCAGTCATCACAAACGAGATGGTGGAGCAAAGCAGTAAAATGTATTTTGACACAATTTCCTATGGGATGCATCTTTTGGTGTTGTTACAGGTGAAGGCTTCAGTGTGTCAAGGATTTGTATTTTTGTGATTTGTATTTTTTAATTTTTCCTTTTCTGAATTTAGAATGAGATTGTTACTTTTGAAAGTAGTATATGAGATATCAGAAACTGCAATTACAAAATTTATAAATTATAAATTATTGTTTTCTTCATATTATAGTCTGTTATGTCTTTCTCTACACATAAAATACTTTTTTTATTCTAGATATTGTTGCTGATCCGCAATCCAAAAGATGTTGCTACATCTTTTTATCATTTTTCCAATGGCATGTCTCATCTTCCCTCTTATGAGACCTGGGATGATTTCTTCGTAGCTTTCATGACAAAGAAAAGTACAGTATATTATTCTGGCTCTGTCAATTTTTCAATGCTTTGTCTTTGTCTAAAAACCTTGTACTTTGTAAATCAACTTCATTAGGATTTGGGGTTTACAGTGCAAAAGCAGATTAAAGATAGAAAGTTAGACATTTGAACTGAAGTTTACACTACCTGTCTTATGCCTGCAGATGTATCCTTATCAAAACTTCACTTCCACAAACTGCTTAACTTACACAAATTGGTATTTTCTTTGGAAGAAGCAGTTCCTCCTTACCTCTATCTTGGATCACCTTTACTCCTCCTCTCCAACATCTATCATCTTGCGCCCGCACAGACATCTAAACACCTTGCCAAGTTTTACCAGAGGAATGATTTGTTTTAACTTTAGTGCATTAAATAAGAAAGAAAATAATCCCACTAGTTGAAATGGCATGAATTCTTCAGTCTGGCATATCACATGCCCAGTTTCTGTCACATGATAGTAGAAGTTAAACAAGGTTTTAAACTGTATCAAAGGAGTCTACAAGATGGCTATAGCTCTTAAGAAGACTCACACCTGTATTAAAAAACTAAGAAGCTTACCAAGACCTGTACATGTGTCAGAACAGCCTGGAGCAAATACTCCATAATTCCCACACAAGAGTGTAAACTCTGGCATAGACATTATTAATAATGACAATGTCTGAGTGATCAACTTAAGGAGTAAAAATTGGTTTATTTAATAAGGAGCTTGTCTAATTTTCATTTATGCTTCATCTTAAGAATTTTTTGTTTTACTTAGTGCCCTGGGGATGCTACTTTGAGTACCTGTACAAATGGAACAAATATGCTGCTGATGAAAATGTTATGACAATAACTTATGAAGAGCTAAAAGAGGTGAGGTTACCAATAGTTACCAATATTTTGTGCTTCAAAGAGTGTTTGTTCCTAAACCATCTAGCCATTATATTCATGTAGTGTATTCAAACTGCTGTATGAGATAGATTATAGTTTTGAGGGAAGAAAAGGTGATATTCAAACTTGAAAGTCTTAAAAAAAATTTGTTTGTGAAAATGTTTCTAATTTTCGCTTTCCTCAGTCACTGTAAATCAAAATCCCCACTAATTTTTTGGAGGAGCTTTACATATTTAACAGTGTAGATTTTGCTCAACTATAAATCACACACAAACTTTCGTGATCTATAAGATGACAGCTCACATCTCCTCTGAAATAATTATGGAGGAGAGAAAAACTATGCACTACTCCAGTCCTACTGAATTTTACAAGTATTCTATATATGTAGCCAGCAGAGACATGGAGGAAAATTCAAAGAACTCTGAAAGCAGTATAATTTGTTCTAATGTCATGTAGTATGTTACATTCCTCTTTTCAGAACCCAGCCCTGGGTGTGAAAAACATAGCTGCTTTCTTTGGGGTTTCCCTGACTGAGAAAGAGCTTCAGAGCGTGGTAGAGAGGAGCAGCTTCCAGTCAATGAAGAAGAACTCTCTGAAGACCCATGGGAAACATGGTGATGCTTTCTTTCGCAAAGGTAGGAAGCTCCAAGAGGTCCAGAGGTAGAAATATCACTCTCACAAGAACTTGGGTCACCCATCATTTGCTTCTTCCTTGCACACATATTAGAATTACAGATCAGTATCAAACAGGTTATCACTGTTATGCTTGAGAAGACCAGTAAAGAAACACTACTGAGGAAGAGGCCCAGCAAGATTCTGGCAGCAGGTAACTTTTAGAGGCCCAACTGTCAGGAAGGAGGAACTTTCTGTCATATGCCTGAAATCCTCTCCATATCTGTTCCAAGATCACTAATTCTTCAGCCATTAGAGGCTTACCTGAGCAGGCAAAACTGAGTGAAAATCAGTCTGAATGGCTTGATAACACTTTTTAGAAGAGTGTAGGATCTCCTGAAAGGGCCCCAACCATGCCTCTGTTCACACTCACAGTTAAGTGAGCCAAGCGTGCAAGAATCACATATATAGAGAAGGGGAAATAAAAGGGAACTACTTTTGCAGTGTGGTTTGGGAGACACAGACATGAGAGGGACAATCTAGCTATCAGAATCTATTTCTGCATTTTAAATTAAAGAAATCGTTGAATAAAACCTCAAGCTGCCAAGGGAGCAGGACTTCAGCTCTACCTCCTGCCACATGATTCTTAATCAAGCCTTCATGATCTTCCACCTTGTCAGTCATAACTGACTGGAGTAGAGAGTCCATAGAATCATAGAATAGTTAGGGTTGGAAAGGACCTTAAGATCGTCTAGTTCCAGCCCCACTGCCAGAGCACAAACACCTCCCACAAAACTATGTCACCCAAGGCTCTGTCCAACCCGGCTTTAAACACCGCCAGCGATGGAGCAGTCACAGCTTCCCTGAGTAATCCATTCCACTACCTTACCATCCTTACAGTAAAGAACTTCTTCCTCATATCCAGTCTAAACTTCCCCTGTTTAAGTTTGAACCCTTGTCCTCTCACTACAGTCCCTCATGAGTAGTCCCTCCAGGGAGACAGGATTTTAGGCTGCTTTTTTTGGACAGGGTCATCTGAAGAGGGGAACATGCTTTTTGCATTGTATCAGTTTCATAGATGTGTAGCTCAACTGACATCACAAAATTATACTGATGCAAAAATGAGTGAAGCTTTATCTTGAAAAACTCATCAACTCCATTTAGTGTACAATGGAACAAGAATGACAGGTCTGTAGAATAAAAATTAATACTATTTCTTGGTTTTAAAAAGATTGTTTGCCTCTTTGAAGGTGATGTAAGTGACTGGAAGAATCTTTTCAGTGAAGATCAGAATAAGAAAATGGACAAAGCATTTGAAGAACATATAAAGGGAACTAAACTGGGAACAAAGTTAAAGTATGAATTGTACTGTAAAGCCTGAAAATTAATGAAACATGGTTAAAGCAAGAGGTTCCCTATGCACTCTCAGATATCTGATTGCCATATACTAGAAAACTAGATAAAATGATCCAAGCACCTTAGAATTACTGTAATAATCACATTGCAGCAGTCCTTACAGTGATAGTGATACCTTTTGTTTTAAAGGTGAGGTCTTTTGCTTACTTTGGTTACACTCATATGCTGAAGAAGATGACAACTAACCATATTCAAATAAACTTAGCAGCCATGTTTCAGTAGCTGTCACCTGAAAGGAAATGCCCCGTTTCTCTTTCTAGCCAAACCCAGGCTTTCTGGATTACATATAATTGTTTAATACTTAGAATTTTTTAAAAATATTTCAAATCAGGCAACACCTTCACAAAAAGGTCACTAGTTAAAATATGGCTTTGATAAAACCTTGATTAATGATAAAGGATGTCTTCTTCATGACTTTGGCAAAAACTAGTCGGAAGAGAATGAAGGGGAATAGGGATCAGCATTCTTAGGGATTTTAATGTCTCTGAATGCAAAATTTCAAGATGGATTTCAGAGCATGGGCTGGTGTTAACATGCAAAATCCACTCTGAGTCACTGCTTTTATAGAATCATAGAACAACCCAGGTTAGAAGGGACTTTGATCATCAGGTCCAACCTTCAATGAGAAAGAGGCCTAGATGAGATTGTTGCATTTTGAAAACCTCCAGTGATGAGGATTTTTCCACATTCCTGGGAAAAATTTATTTTTTATATGAAGATGAAACCTCTTCAGGTACACAAATTGCATCCACTGCCCTTTGTCTACTCCACGTGGCTCCTTGTGAATACAGAGACACCGTCCTCTTTGTAGTTGCCTGTTAAGTATTGGAATACCTTAATGAGCCTTATCATCTTTGTGGCCCTCCTGTGGACCCCTTCAGACTATCCGTGTCTTTCCTGAATTGTGGCAACCAGAACTGGATACAGTACTCCAGATGTGACCTGAGAAGTGCAGAGTTGCAGAATCATAGAATCATTTAGATGGGAAAAGACCTTTGAGATCATCAAGAAAAATAGTTAGCTTAGCACTGACAAGTCTACCACTAAACCATGTCCTTAACCACCACTTCTACATAGCTTTTAAATACCTCCAGGGATGACAGCTCAACCACTTCCCTGGGCAGCCTGTTCCAGCGCTTGACAACCCTTCTGGTGAAGAAACGTTCCCTAATATACAATCTAGAACTCCTGATGCAACTTGAAGCCATTTCCTCTTGTCCTAACACTTGTTACATGGAAGTAGAGACAGACACCCACCTTGTGACAACATCCTTTCAGGCAGTTGTAAAGAGTGATAAGGTCTCTACAGAGCATCTGTTTCTCCAGGCAAAACAATCTCAGTTCCCTCAGTTGCTCCTTGTTAGACTTGTGCTCCAGGCCCCTCACCAGCTTTGTTGTCCTTCTCTGGACCCACTCCAGCACCTCAATGCCTTTCTTGCAGTGACAGGCCCAAAAACCAAACACAGTATTCAAGGTGCAGTGTTACCAGTTCCAAGTACAGGGGGATGATCACTTCCCTAGTCCCTCTGACCATGCTATTCATGACACAAGCCAGAATTCTCTGTGCCTTCTTGGCCCCCTGGACACAAGCTGGCTCATATTCAGGCAGCTGTTAACCAACATTCCCAGGTCCTTTTCCTCTGAGCAGATTTCCAGCCACTCTTCCCCAAGCCTGTAGCGTTAGATGGGGTTGTTGTGACTCAGGTGCAGGACCTGGTACTGAGCTGTGTTGAATATCATATGGTTGCTCTCAGCCCATTGATCCAGCCTCTCCAAATCTCTATGTGGAGCCTTTCTACCATCCAGCAGATCAACACTCTTACTCAAATTGATGTGATCTGCAAAGTTACTGAGGGTGCACTTGACCTCCCCATCCAGATCATTGATAAAGATATTAAAGGGAACTGAGCCCAGCACTGAGCCCTGGGGAACACCACTTGTGTCTCCTACCAACTGGATTTAACTCCACTCACCACCACTCTTTGGGCTCAGCCATCCAGCCAGTGTTACTCGGCAAACGGTACATGCATCCAAGCCATGAGCAGCCAGTTTCTCCAGAAGAATGCTGTAGGAAATGGTGCCAAAGGTATACAATATCCCTAGCCTTTCTCTTATCCACTAAGCAGGCCACCTTATCATAGAAGGAAATCAGGTTAGTCAAGAAGGACCTGGCTTTCATAAACCCATGCTGACTAAGCATAATTGCCTGGTTATCCTGTATGTGCCACTTGATGGCACTCAAGGTGATTTGCTTCATAACCTTCTCCAGCACGTAGTTCAGACTGACAGACCTGCAGTTCCCCAAATCCTCCTTCTAGCCCTTCTGTACATGGGTATTACATTTGCTAACTTCAGTCAACTGGGACCTCACCAGTTATCCAGGACTTCTGAAGTATGATTGAAAGTGGCTTAGTAAGCACTTCTGCCAGCTCCCTCAGTACACTTGGGTGGATTCTATCTGGTGGTGTAGCAGGTCATTAACCATTTCCCCTTGCATTACAGGAGCTGCGTTCTGTTCCCCATCCTTGTCTTCCACCTCAGGGGTCTGTGTACCCAGAGAAAACCTGGTCTTACTACTAAAGACTGAGGCAAAAAAAGCATTAAATACCTCATCCTTATCCTTTGTTACTCTCTTTTCCCCTACATCCAGTAAAGGATGGAGATTCTCCTTAACCCCCCTTTTGTTGCTAGTGTGTTAATAGAAACATTTTTTGTTGTCTTGTTCTGCAGTAGCAGAATTAAATCCTAGCTGGACTTTGGCATTCTAATTTTCTTTCTGCATAACCTCACTGCATCCTTGTAATACTCCTGAGTTGCCTGCTCCTTCTTCCAAAGGCCATAAACTCTCCTTTTATCCTGAGTTCCAGCCAAAGCTCCCTGTTCAGCACATTGGGACAGCCTGCTCCAAAGCGCTTAAGATTTCCTTCTTGAAGAATGTCCAGCTTTCTTGGACTCACCCACTCTCACCCTTCAGGACTGGCTACCAAGGAACTCAGTAAACTAGGTGTCTAAATAGGTCAAAGGCTGGCCTCTGGAAGTCCCTCTGCTGAGTCCTCTCCTTACTTCTCCAGGAATCTCAGAAATAGAAACTTCTATCATTATGTGTAACTGTGAATAATTCTCTCTTTGCATCATAAAAGCCTCAAATAATTTTCTTTTTAATATCATATAAATCTGAACTTGTTCCACTAAAGACCATGTTTCTGCTTGTATAAAGGTTAATAAAAAGCAAAATCATTAAGTTAATGTCTTTTTCTTGTGCTTGAAGAGTCTTCTTAATCTATACACCTACTTGCTACTTCTAAGCACTGTTTTTATGCTTTCCATATTCCAGCCATAAAACAGGAAATGGAAATGTAGCGAATACAGAAGGTATTTCCCACCATTAATGCCAGTGGAATGCTCTTACCACAAAACTACAGTTATCATTCCTTGCATTCATTCTTAAGTATGTGCTTATAGTTAAGCTTTACCTTAAATTAATATGTAAACACTAAAATAGATTACTTTCCATAACTGGAAATTCTCTGAAACTGAAGGTACCAAAATCTGCTGAAACCAGCTTCATTGGAAAATGGGCTTGTCAAGAGTAATGATGTGAGATATTACTATATTCAGGCATTTTGTACGGGCATTTGGCTCTGTGTGGACAATATTTTGGACCTGTCTAGAGACAAACAGCACTTCAGCCATCTGTTCTAGCAAACAGCAAGATAAGATTCTTTAAGTATAGTTGAATTACAAATAGGAAAAAAACACAACCAATTTATAGATCCCTCACCTAAGCAGATAAGAAGTAAAACCAGAAGATGCACTAGGAAAGAATAAAGTATTCAATGACTTTTTGCTTCATTCTTCTAAAGCTGGTTAATTCTGCCTGGACATGTAGACATGCAGAGTTTTGCATAGAAATAATACTTAAAATATTTGGGGGGAAAAAAAAAAATCAATGGATTCCAAAACAGGTTATGTGAAAGTCCTGACACAAGCCATCTTTGGACAACTAGAAATTGTCTGGTACACAGAAAGGTACCAAATGCATGGAGGAGGACATACATAAATTTAAAAAAATAGTAATAAGTTTCAAAAATTGAGAAAAAAAAATTAAAGTAGCCATCTTAACTTGATAGCCTGAATTTTGCTAGCAAAAAATGATCAAGTAACCAAGCAAGAAACAAGTACAAGCTATGTCAAAGCCGTTTGTGTTCTTTCTTTACAAGAAAACTCACCTCCTGAAGAAGCCATAGAAAGAAGATACAATAGGCGACAGCATCAGAAGGGATCTGAAAATATATGACAACATATAATCTAGATCAACAAATTTATGGCTTCATATGTGGAGATGGCAATTTGCAAATGTGGTATTTAATAAAATTAAGGTACTGAAAGTAGATTTGTGTTCCTAGAAACTCATACAACAATGATAAAATACACCTAGAAGCAAGGTCATCAGCACAAATACTTTCGGGAATATCTACTTCTTTACATAGCTATTGTGAGCTTGTTTTCAATAGTGTGCTCATGATCAAACTACATATCCTGGATGACAACAAAACTGGGAGGACAATTAAACTTCTCTTAGTGGTGAACATGGAGTTCAGTAAAGGTAAGTGTAAAATGCTACCTTTGGAAAAGAGAAACCTGAGGCACAACTACTTAATGGGGGCAAATCAATCAAGCAGCAGTTGGCTGGAGCAAAAGTCCCTATGTCACTATCATTAGTCTCCAGTCCTGTAATTTCAAAAGGAGTCAACAGAGTACAGAGTTAATCAGTGACTTGTACTTTCGTTCCTGAGTAAATACCCTACCTGCTTTGCTGATACATTGCATAAAAGTTTTCTGCATTGGAAAAGCAGCCTGTATCTGTTTCTTTGGAAAGAGTTCCACAAGGAAACAAACATGAACAAAAATAGGGAGAGAGCCATCAAAATAGTGGACAACTCTTCTTCACAGAGTGAAAACATTCCCCCAGAAAGCACACTGTTTGCTATAGAGGTATTCTGCACTTCTACACTTACTAGCCCAGAAACTTTGGAAGCTCTGAAATCCTTTGAAACCTGGAGCGATAACAAGTTTCTAGCAGGCTATCCTAAAAGAAGTGAGTGTTGTTTTCTTGATAAGTAGTAAAGTACACAATGCAGAAATCCAGAAGACTCTGTCATCATTTTGCACTACATTAATATGTGAGAAAAGCTTATGGTGGCATCAGACTTCGCAGGATCATGAATGTAAGTTGTAAGGTGTCAGATAATATAACCTCTTTCTTAAAGCAGGGGAAAGGCCTAACCTTCTAAGTCAGGTTTTGTGTCTCAAGGTTTTGTCCAGAAAAGTTTTAAAACTTTGAGTGTGGAAATTCATCCACTGATTTCCCATTGTATTGTGGGGTTTGTTAGTTTATTTTATTTTACTTCTATGCAGTCAGACACCCCTTTTTTTGGGATTTGTAATATGCCCCTTTTGTAATTTCCTGGTCTGTAAGTCTAGTAGCGAAAGATTTCAGTGATATTCCACCTTGCCTTACTTTTTATTTCTCCGGCCTAAGAAAACCAAGTTTTTCTACCTCTCTATGCATTACATTTGCTCCAGCTCCCAGTGATTTCATAGAAATTCAGCATGACTCCCTTTAGATTCTCAGAATTGCTTGTGCTTCCATGCAGGAACTACACACAGTATTCAGCCAGAGAACCCACCAGTGTTGAGTAAAGCAGGATAATTACAACCCTTGATATTCTAGACACTCTTGCTAACAAAGGAAAGTCCAGAGGAAGGCCACGAGGATGATCAGGGAACTGGAGCACTTCCCATATGAAGATAGGGTGAGAAAGTTGGGGCTGTTCAGCCTGGAGAAGAGAAAGCTGAGTGGAGACCTCATAGCAGCCTTCCAGTATCTGAAGGGGGTCTATAAGGATGGTGGGGAAGGAATCTTCATTAGGGACTGTAGCGAGAGGACAAGGGGTAATGGGTTCAAACTTAAACAGTGAAAGTTTAGATTGGATATAAGGAGGAAGTTCCTTACTGTAAGTGTGGTGAGGCACTGGAATGGGTTGCCCAAGGAGTTGTGAATGCTCCACTCCTAGTGCTATTCAAGGCCAGTTTGGACCTAGCCTTGGGTGACATGGTTTGGTGTGAGGTGTCCCTGCCCATGGCAGGGGGTTTGGAACTAGATGATCTTAAGGTCCTTTCCAACTTTAACTATTCTATGATTCTGTTGTTAAGGGCAGTAAAGGGAGTATACCCTGCTAATGAGAGCAGAAGAACTTCTGTTTCCATAGACTTACTGTATTGCAGAATGCAGTTGATTCCCTTGTATCTAGGGAAAGAGATGAATGTCACCGGAACTCTTAGATTAATTCCTCTTTCTTTCACTATGGACATTTTAGATGCTCTTATTTTTTTCCATATTCACTTTAGAGAAATATCACTATAAATCATTTGCAGAAAATCGTAGAATCATAAGGTCCTTTCCAATCTTAACTACTCTATGATTCTATAATCATAGACTGGTTTGTGTTAGAAAGGACCTTAAGATCACCTAGTTCCAATCCCAAGTTTTTTCTTGTGCCTTATCATGTTTTCCAGGAGAATCAGCTCCAAGATTTTGCCAGGCACAGAGGTGAGACTGACTCATCTGTAGTTTCCTAGGTTTTCTGTTTTCTCCTTCTTGAAAATAGGGGTAATATCTCCCTTTTCCAGTCATCGGGAACTTTGCCTGACTGCCATGATTTTTCAAATACAGTGGACAATAGCTTAGCAACTTCATTTGCCAGCTCCTTCAGGACTCATGGCTGGATTTCACCAGGTCCCATGGACTTGTGTACATTCAGGTTCTTAAGTTGATCTCCAACCTGATCCTTTCCTACAGTGAGCTTAAGGTCTTCATTTTCACAGTCCCTGCCTCTGCCTTCCAAGATTTGGATGGTGTGGTCAGAGCATTTGCCAGTGAAGACAGAGGCAAAGAAGTCATTGAGAATCTCAGCCTTCTCCAAATCCAGGGTAACCAGTTCTCCCATTAGATTCTGGAGCGGGCCTGCGTTATCCCTAGTCTGTCTTATGTTTGCGATATACCTATAGAAGTCCTTCCTTTATCTTTGACATACCTAGCCAGACTTAATTCTAATTGGGCCTTAGCTTTGCCGACTCGATTCCTAGCTTCCTGGACAATTTCCCTGTATTCTTCCCAGGCCACCTGTCCTCGCTTCACCTAAGCTTCCTTTTTCCTTCTGAAAATGAGGAATTACTGATCCTTATCCCTTTGTGTGTAGTCTGTAGAGCTCTGCACAAGCAGAAATGATTTAAAGTTATGAGGGTCCACCTCATAACCACTGGACCCAGTGGCTGTTATCAGTAAGACCCTTTTCAGGATGCCCTGTCCTGCAGCTTGTCTCATGTAAAATGGTTTTCTGTGACAGAGGCTGGTAGAAGCCTACACCACTAGTGCATCTCTGTGGGTTTTCCAAGGGATAAGATCCTTCTCTAGGCCCACCTTTTCTTATTACCCATACTTCTTGAAAAGGCACATGTCACTGAATAATCTACTTTTGTCCTGTCACATTTCTTTTTACTTGTTTTAAAGAGGATGAAGAAACTGCCTTCAAGAAGAATTATTACAAAGTCATCTGACATCTTATCTCCTTCCAACTTCATACTCCAAAACAAGGCTAAGGCGAGTGCTCTCATTGCATTGCACTGCAAAAGCTTTTTCACTCCAAATTAGCTTTCCTATGCCTGAGTGAGAAATGTTTTCTGCACTTTCACCTGAGCTGGTCAATGCATAGGCACATTTCCAAGGTTGAAGAGACAAAGTGCGATGTGCTGAGGCTCTCATCCTCTCCCAGTAGCAGCTAGACAGACATTGAGGTGCTGGAGCAGGTCCAGAGGAGGACAACAAAGCTGATGAAGGGTCTGGAGCACAAGTCTTACAAGGAGAAACTGAGAGGACTAGGGTTGTTTAGCCTGGAGAAAAGGATTCCCAGGGGAGATCTTACCGCTCCCTACAGCTACTTGAAAGGAGGATGGAGTGAGCTGGGTGTCAGTTTCTTTTCTCATGTAACAAGTGATAGGACAACAGGAAATGGCCTCAAATTGCACCAGGGGTTCCAGATTGTATATTTGGAAACATTTCTTCACCAGAAGGGTTGTCAAGCATTGGCACAGGCTGCCCAGCATGGTGGCTGTGTCACCATCCCTGGAGGTATTTAAAAGTTGTGTAGAAGTGGTTGTTACAGACATGATTTAGCAGTAGACTTGGCAGTGGTAGACTAAGTATTGGACTTAATGATCTCACAGGTTTTTTCCAATCTAAACAATTCTATGACTCTATGATTCTGTGTGATATGTTGAAAAGATGGCATTTTAGTCAGTCACCAAATCAGAACCATATTATGTGCTTTCTTCCTCTAGATTCTTATGCTTCTTCTGAACTCCGAAGACACAGCTGTCTCCTATTACCACTTCTACAACAACATGCCAGTGTTGCCATCCTTTGCCTCCTGGGATGAGTACTTTGCAGCCTTCATGAAGAGAAAATGTAATTTGTCCTGCATCCTCTGGCATTCCTTCTTATATGAGTGGCCTATAAAGGACACTGTGCATGACAATCTTACTCCAACATACCTTTCAAGGCATTCTGATGACAGGCAGAGAGGCCCATGTTATGGCAGCATCAGGGAGTACCACAGAATCAGTTTCTTTTGTCCCTAATTCAGAAAGGGAAGATACCACAAGAAGCTTTAGCCTGACTTCCATTCCCACAGCAAAGGTTGTGGTTCGGTGCTACCTAGTGGCCAGAACTGGGGGATCCTGTACTGACAGCCAAAGAACACACATGTTGAGCTTGTCACCACTTCTTCATCATCATCATCTTTTAGAGAGCTGCCTAGGCTGACTCCTCTGATTTGATAGTGGCTTGTTTTGGGGAATACTCTACACAGCTTTGTCTCTTCATCTGCAGTGACTTGGGGATCCTATTTTGACCATTTACTGGAATGGAACAGATGCACTGACCAAGACAGCGTCATGAGGGTAAGCCACAAGGAGCACAAAAAGTTGCAGCATCTCACCCAGCTCTTCCTTGAAAAGTGCACTGCGCATCCCTCCTGATACATGTGACTGTGGGGGAGATGATACACTTGGATCAATCCTGTCTGCCCCTTCAGCCTTTCTGAGCTACTTGTTTATGTCTGGGGGAGGCCCATGAGGGTTAGGAGGAGTATATACTTGACCCTTTATTAAAGGAGTCATATCTGGCACAGGCACAGTTGCTTTTGGGAGAAAAGACCTTGAAGCTGAGGCCATCATGTGTGTCTTCCCTCTCTAACAGAGCTTCTAGAATCCCTTGGTGACAGTGTGGGAGACAACCTCCTTTGATAGGTTTCCCACTTCCTGCTGGTTTCATGCCACAGCCACAGGGTCAAATATTTTGGTTTCACCTCTGCTATATTCCTTTGGTCAGGACCAGGTACTGGGAATGAAAAAGATTGCTGCCTTCTTTGGATTCTCCCTGTGTGAAGAAGATTTTCACAGAATTGCCAAGAAAACTAGTTTCCAAGTTATGAAAGAAAAATCCAAGGAAACACAGGGAAAGTCTGCGAATATCCTCTTCCAGAAGGATAGGTCTCTGTAAATGGAGAATCAGCCTTTTGAGGTAGAACCACAGAAACCATTCTCAGCTGGTTTCCTCACTTAGCCATGAAGACGCTGGGCTGTCTAGGAAGGAAAGGTGTGGGTGCATTCTCCCCTACTGCATCCTGTAAAATAAGGTTCTACCATTGGTGGGATTTGAGGACTGTGAGAAAATGTACCACAGTGCCAGGCTGCCAGGCTGAAGGTCCTCAGCCGTTGCTTCCATGTTGCTCTATTTCCCTGTGTCACTCCTATTTAGTTCAGCGACTGAGGTGTGAAAGTGGGGCAAACACTGGCGTAGGTTACGCTGACAATTATACATCAGATCTGCTTGGGCTGGATGGTTATTTCTCACAGAGAGGTTGTGGTGTGGCTGCTGCCTGATGGTAAGGTGATTAAGATGATCCTGGATCACAGTTCCAGGCTACATGTGTCACTTCAGGGTCTTCCCCTTTGGAAAGAGGTGTGCTAATGGGGCAAGAGGCTCTTGAACCTCAATGAAATGCATTACTTACTACTGAGTTGGCCTCACAGGCACCTTCTTGTTATGAACTCTATAAGGGCTGGCGAACAGTCTTGATATGGTTAACTCTTAATGGACATGTTAGTAGTGGCCCCAGAGATGGTCAGACCTGGAACCAGGGTCAGTGTTCTGGCAGCCCAGCTTCTCTCTATAGAATGAAGTCTTGAGTTTCAAACTGCTGTGGACATGGGCTTGCTTTAATCCCTTTTCTTCACCACTCCTTGAAGGAAGACTCTACCACCTACCCCATAGCCCTAAATAGCTTCCCCCTTCAGAGGGAGGAACTCATGAATGAGATTTTCCCTGCGACAAAACCAGGTTCCCTTCTCTTCCATGTATGAAAGCTTCATGAAACCACCTCAGAAAAACCCCGAGGGAAGGGAAGGCATGAAGCAACTCACCAGCAATGTTCCCTGTGTCCTGCCTGCAATTTTTACTTCTTAGCCATGCTACCTTGCCTCTCCCTGGTAATCAGACTTCTCTGAGGCATAGGTTAGATCCTTCCTACGTCATGTGGGCAATGATTCTACCCCATTGCTGCCTAGGTATTCTTTTCTCTTAGGAGCAACTGCCCCCAGTTTTCAGTACTTCTTATTGTACACAGGGGTTGTTGGAAACTGGAGAGACCTCTTCTCTGAAGCTCAGAATGAAGAAATGGACTAAAAATTTGAAGACTCCCTAGGAGGAACAAAGCTGGCAGCAAGGATGAAACATGATGTGTACTGAAAGGCTTGAAAATAAGCAGATGAGCTGCATGACAGCAATTCATGGTCAAAAGATGATTCTCCAAAGGTGGACTGTCCCCATGTTTCCTTTCCATGAGACAAGAGAGAAAACCCTCAGAGATCTACCTGGAACCTCCAAGTATTTGTGTTGTAATTCTTAAGGATGTGCTTTGCTTGATGCAACCAAATAAAATGCGTGAATGCCTTAAGTGACTGCCTGGAATCCTTCCAACAGGGACATAGTACACACGTATCATAGCACCAGTCTGGTAGTGTCCCTGTGTTACTTCAGATGGTGAATAAGGCTCCTGAGGAGCTCAATGGTGAAGCAGAGGGACCAACACAGGGCTCCTTCTCCTGGCACACAATGGGCTTGACATGGTTTCATTGTGGGCCTGAGCCCCCAAAATGTCTGCGTACTGGGTTTAGATCTACCAAGGCTACCCTGGTATTGATATTGTGCAGTGAGGTCAGAAAGGCCTTTGACACATTGATAAAGTCCTTCCTTTGATGCAGGATGGATCTTCTCAAGCTTTTACTGCCACGAACTCTTAAGTAATGAGCAGTTATGTGTTTTCTGGACTGCATGCTCCCATTGGCCTCTCTGGGAACACTTAGGTAAGTGGCAAGTGGGAAAAACTACAACTTCTGAATGGAAGGATCAGGGGAAAGATGCCCCTTGATGACCCTATTGCTGAGCTATTAAAGCTGAGCCCATTTATGCTACATAGGTGTCATTTCCACAGCTTCCTTGCTGGTATAGATGTTATTGCTGCCTGAACATGCTGCATGACCTCTTGTCACAACCACTCTTTTAATACAGAGAAGTGCTGAGTCTGTCTATAGAGGGAATTCAGTTCTTTGGAAGAGTGGTTCCTCTGTCATATTCCAAGACAGATTTATTTGCAGGACTCTCACACCTGATTAAGATTAAAAATTCAGCAACCTGTAATCAAAAATGTAATTAACAAAACTGAGGAACTGGGAGCCCCTCAGGGCTCCCCTCACCCTGCTCATGGCCCAAGACCCCATGTTAGTCCCTGGAGCCATCAGCCCCTGCCTCAGCGATGCTGCAGCAGGTTGGCCACCAGCACCTTTCAGCCTGCCCTGTCTAGGCTACATTCCCTGCCAAGCTGGACCCATCTATGAGCCCATGTTGTAGCCCATCCTCAGTCCATCACCTTCTCTATGGAGATGTCTGATACCCAGGGCTGGGACTATTCCAGTGCCCCTGGATGCCCTGCTGCTGGCTGAGGTGGTGAGACAGCCCTGGCTTCCAGGCCCCGCTTCATATCTCCCTGACATGAGTAATAAGGGGTATTGAGGATTTGGTTCTGATGGCCACTCACAGGCTGCTTCTCAGCCATGGTTTCTGAACTTCTGTGCAAGAGCTGCCCATCTGAAATTGTTCTGCATGAAGAAAGGTATGATTGAAACAGTTCATTCCCAGAAGAGAAGGACATCATCTAAATCTGGGCTTCCATGGGTGAAAAGAGACAAGCCACCATGCCCCATAATTTTGTAATTAATATTTTAATCTATTCCTTAATACATGCCCTGTACTACTTCTTACATGGTTATATCAAAAACAAGGGGTTGATCAGGGAACATGCTCAACCAGAAATGGGGAAACAGTCACTGAAATATTCAAAAAGCCTTTACTAAGATGAAAAGATGGCATCTCCAGATTTAACTTCTTTTTCCTGCAAAAACATTTTGTAGCCTAAGGGCTCTTAGCCCAGCCACTTTAGAAGCTCTGGAATCCTTTGAAACTAGGACTGATGATGTGATTTTCACCATCTTTCTTTAAACTGGTGAGGGTTTCTTCATACAATCATAGAATAGTTAGGGTTGGAAGGACCTTAAGATAATCTAGTTCCAAACCTCCTGCCAGGGGCAGGGACATCCCCCACTAAACCATGCCACTGAAGGCTCTGTCCAACCTAGTCTTGAACACCACCAGAATGACTTCCCCAGGTGACCCATTCCAGTGCCTCACCACCCTTACAGGAAAGAATTTCTTCCTCAGATCCAATCTAAACTTCTCCTCTTGAACCCACTGCCCCTTGTCCTCTCACTACACTCCCTAATGAAGAGTCTCTCCCCAGCATCCCTATAGGCCTCCTTCAGATATTAGAAGGTTGCCATAAGGTCTCCATGCAGCCTTCTCTTCTCCAGGCTGAACAGCCCCAACTCTGTCATCCTATCTTCACACAGGAGGTGCTTCAGTGCCCTTATCATCCTCGTGGCCCTCCTCTGCACTTGATCCCACAGTTCCATGTTCTTTTTATGTTGAGGACACCAGAACTGCATACAATACTCCAAGTGAGGTCTCATGAGAGCACAGTAGAGGGGCAGGATCACCTCCCTTGATCTGCTGGTCATGCTCCTACAGATGCAGCCCAGGATATGGTTGGCATTCTGGGCTGCAAGAACACGCTGCCGGCTCATGCTCATTTTTTCATTGACCAACACCCTCAAGTCCTTCTCTGCAGAGCTGCTCTGAATCTCCTCTCTGCCCAACCTGTAGCTGTGTCTGGGATTGCTCCAACCCCAGTGGAGGCCTTGCACTTGGCATGGTTAAACTTCATCAGGTTGACACCAGCCCACCTCACAAGTGTATCAAGGCCCCTCCTGATGGCATTCCTTCCCTCCAATGTATCAACTGAAACACAGAGCTTGGTGTCATCAGCAAACTTGCAGAGGGTGCACTCAATCCCACTGTCCATGTCACTGACAAAGATGTTAAACAAGA
>JASSUY010010022.1:0-15736 GCA_032466535.1 Forpus xanthops | reverse complement strand
GTCCAAAGCCCCTCTCCAGGTTTCCTGCAGCCCCTTTAGGCCCTGGAGCTGCTCTGAGGTCTCCCCTTCAGGAGCCTCCTCTTCTCCAGGCTGAACCATCCCAGCTCTCTCAGCCTGGCTCCAGAGCAGAGCTGCTCCAGCCCTAGGACCATCTCTATGGCTCCTCCTCTCTGTGCCAGCTGAATGGTGGGCACTGACATGCCTTTGTTCTGCCATTGTCTCATGGTATTTAGCAGGGAAATGTCAGAGGAGAGCAGAGCTCCATCAACATCAGCTGCAGGCAAACATCCCCTGGTTTTCCCAGTGCCGCTGGTTTCAGGCACAGCTGCACACTGCTGCCTCCTGACAGAGCGCTGCTGAGTCTGTGGAAATCATCTGCAAACAAGAGCAGGTGTGTGGGATGCAATCAGCAGCATCCTAGATCCCAGAGCTCTGGCCAAGCATCACCCCCTCGATGCCAGGCCTTGGGACCACCCCGATGTGACACCATCACTGCTGGTCTCTGTGAATCAAACTGGGTACCACAGGGTGAGTTAGCAGGGAGGTCAGCAAAGTGGAATCACTTACAGGCTTTAATCAGCTTGTAGTTAAAACTGAGATGGGCTTTTGTGTCCGTGTAGAGCAGCACGATTCAGCCTGAGTGATGCCTCTTCCCAGGCGCTGCTGGAGAGCAGCCTTACTGCCCTTATCTCATTTTCAGCAGTGCTCATGGTCCAGGGGAAACTGCTGTGTCAGCTCCGTTTGCCAGGACTCATGAACCTACATCACGAAGTTAATCTCCCACATAAAGTTATTTCGTGCAGTGTGAGGGAAGCAAACTGGGTTTTTCCCTTACTGCAATGAAGTTGGCCCTCAAGCTCTGAAGAAATAGGAGGATGATGGGCAAGCGAAGGGATGTGCAGCATGGACCAGCACACATGGGCGGGATGTCACGGGCCTCATTTCCTTAGGAAATCAGGTTTAAAATTAAGGCTAATCAGAGTTAAAAAACACTGCAGTTACCCTACACCAAATGACACTATAATGTACTCGGTATATTACATTCTCAATAGCAAAGCAGCAGCTGCTACATCAAATGAAATGTGTGTGTCGCCATATGTAGGCAGCATAATGTGGACTCAAATTAAATAAAAACATTTCAGGGTATATGGTCCAATCTGCAATCTGCGCCCTGGGAAACACTGAGATTTCCTCTAAAGTTCTTAGCAGTTGGCTAAAAACGCTGAGCCCAAAACAGTGCAAACAGGGATTTTTAGCAACGTAAGCTGTTGTCTGCACTTCCCTCCCTAGGGACTGAAATCACTGCTGGAAACTCAGGAATGTATTGGTTTTCCTGTTATTGATTTTTCTATTTTTAGCCTTTTTTCTTTGTTTTTTGGGGTCTGAAGCTTTTTGCATCTTTTGCAAAACATCTGAGAGCGAATTCTGCCTTCCATAGAATTGCTGCCATCCCGAAATACCGCGGAGCATCGCAAAGCCCCATGAACCAGCCACATGGCCTGGTAGTTGCGTCCCAGAGTTAAAATGAAAGGGGTGAACTGTGGAATGACTTCACTTTTGCCTGTCTCTCATGGTGGTGGTTATCCTCCACTTTGCCTGGTGTGGGTCCTTGGGTCCTGGAATTATTTGGGCCCTGAAAAGGCCAGGAAAGGCTTCATTCTGCTCTTTAAAAGCACCAATTTCCAACTGTGAAGCCTGAACTGAAACATTTGATGGGGGAGAAAATACCCGTGTACCAGAAAGCAAAGGAAAACACAATGCTGCTAATGCGACTGGCTGTGCAACCATCAGGCACTGCTGAATACACCTGTAAGGGCTCTGGGAAGTCAGTGGGACACAAAGGCAAGATACCCGCATGCTGCTGCACCAGGATGAGGGAGCTCAAGGTAAGTGATGGAGAGAAGACTGTAACAGATCCGGTCCTGCCTGGGGCACTGCAGCTGACAGCAGCAGACTGTGCCTTGGGGTCATCTGAGGCTTCATGGGCAGTGGGGAAAGGGCTCAGTGTCTCCCAGAAATGGAACCACAAGGCTGATGCCACCAAAGCTGCCCCCTCACACACCCGTCAATCATCCCGTCCTCACCTCAGCCACGCACTGATTCAGTGCCGCAAACAGAGAGACTAGCAGCAAACATAGCAGAATATCAACCTGGATGGGGTCTGGTTTTCCTCCTGCCATTGGCTCCGTCTTTCCCAGTTCCCTTCCTGCTCTGTCTTCTGCAGCTCCCTGTGTTTTCAGCAGCTGTGCTAATTCTCTCTGATGGAAGAGGCTGGTTCTTACCAATCCTCGTGCATGCCACTGATTCCTGACCTGTTCTCCCTTGGTCTCCCTGAAGCATTAGTGGATGAATTGAAGTCTGTCGGTGTCTGCTCCTCAACCCACTGCTGAGCAGGAAGGTGAAGACCTGCGAAGAATGAAAGATGTTTTCTTGCACACAAGCATGCCATGTTTTCAGATGCACACATGCAGCTTGCCTTTCATTCCTATCCCCTCTGTCCTTTGCATTCCCAGTGCTGAGACAGCACGTGAAAATCCATGGGTAGGAGCCTTGTCTGACTCCAAACCACACTGCCCAAGAGGTGAGAGCCTCAGAGAAAGAGGTAAATCAATGAAACTTCCCTGAAAGTTTCATTTCAGAGCATGGATAGACACCGAGGCGACTTTTCCAGTGTCACCTTTCTCACTTGGCTAATCCATAACTTTTCCATGCCATCCTCGTGACCAGTGCGCTCTGCACATCCATAGAGGCCCTCCTGTGGGTGGTGAAGGTGAGGAGGGGATGTGTCAGGAGGGGCTGAACTAACAGAGCAGGAAGATGCTCTGTGCTGGAAGCAGTCCCCAGGAGCAGTTATGGCATTGGGGTGCCTTTCCCCCTGGACAAGGAGCAGAGCTGAGCCTGCATCCCTGCCAGGGATGCTGCAGAAGTTGGTAATGGAAGAGGAGGAAGCGTGTTAATTTAGATTTACTGTTTGAAGCACAGCACCGCCTGATCGTGGCCCAGAGCCACTTTGGACTACGTGCTGTATAAATGTGTAACAAAGAAGGCTATTTTCCAAGAGTGTTTCCACTTTGTAAGGGGAGGAAAGGGACATTGAGTGCCCATAGGCAGGCTGGATGCACAGCTATGGTCAGGTCTCTCCACTTCTATTAGCATCTCCTGCTAGGGCAGGCCAGTTTTCTAGGAAACATCAAGTTTTTTGGGTTGTTGCCAGTAAAACCAATGGAGAAATTCACCTCCAGTATCTGTAGCTGGGATTATGAGGCAATTCCTAAGAGATTAGAGGAAAATCTATTACACCAGCATCCATGGTGGCATCCCCGCTGCATCCATCTCCAGTTCTGTGTGAAGTGGGCTATTCAGAAGCATCATACAGGAAGGATTTTCTCCGAGTATAGATTGCCTGCTCCTTGAGTCAGATGCATCAAACCCATCACTGTGCAGTGAGTCCTGTCACACACCCTGTGACAATGGTGCTTGTGCCTGGCATCTCTCCCCCTTCTGATAAAGGAATCAATAGCTTGGGTCTAAGTGGCCCTTGAAGGACCTACCATCAAAGTGTCAGTCAAGCCAGCAGCCCCAGGAGGGGACAAGATCCATCTGGATCTTGTGCAGGAGTGATGGAAGGGGAGGAGACAGGAGGGTTTTACAAATGGGCATCCCTAAATGAGTCCATGAAGGAGTCTCCTTGGGCTTCATGTTTGTTGGAGCTGTTGTCCAGTGAAGATCGATTGCAGTGCTCAATTTGGGTGTTCACCACTGGGTAGCTCAGTCCTTCAGCCACAGAGGATGGAGGGGGTTTTGTGGAGGATCACAGAATCACAGACTGGTTTGTGTTGGAAGAGACCTTACAGCTCATGCTGTTCCAACCCAGCAGGGATGTGCAGAGCAGGACCCTCATCACGTGCTTGGCTCTGTATGGGGTTTGCAGAAAGGTGGCCGGAGAGAGGAGCTTGTGGAGGCAGGAGAGAGACCGTCACTGCTCTTAGAGGAGAAAATAGAGACGTTTGTTCTTTAAACCTGGATCCTAGTAAAGGGCAGCGAGAGCTAGGCTGTGTGAAGTAAGGGGAAATGGTGGATGGGGTTGTGTTAGGTCCCCTCTGAATGTACCGAACCACCCAAAACCCATCCTGGAGGGAAGCAGGGTCAGGCAGGAGCTCACTGGCTGCCATGGGAACATCAGCATCCTCAGTTGAGACCCAAAGAGGGAACCATGTGCCCCTCTCCCCAGTGCATGGCAGCACCCAGCTGCCCATGACATGGCTCTGCAGATGCTTCCAGCTCTCAGCACAGAGGAAGGGGGTCCCAAACATCCCCTGCTACCTCCTGATGTCCCCGGCCTCTGTGATGCTCATGCACTGAAGGCAGCCCTGCATCCCAGCAGCGGGCTGATCTGGAGAGCAGCGTGCTCTGGAGAGCACAGCTCTGGCCTAATTCATATCTTGTCAATCAAGAGGAGAACCCAGAAGTGTTTTGACCTCCTCTCCTGCACCACACAGCAGAGCTTCATAGAAGGCATCTTGCCTGTAATTTCTGGAGGAGTCAGGATGCATCTTCCGGAAAGGCTCTTGGCTCTGATTTAACTATGCCAAGCAATGCAGAGGGCACTGTGCCTTCAGCTGAGTTATTTCACAGTCTGATTATCTTCCCCTGAGGGAGAAAACAGGTCCTATTTCTACTCCAAACCGTGGACTCCTGCTTCGGCTTCTTTCAGTGAGCTCAAAGATACTTCATTGCAGACACTTTCCCCGGGCAGCCTGCTCCAGCCCATCCCTTTTGCTGGTGGAAGAGCTGGACCCTCTTTTGCTGCTCTCCATGGGCAGGTTCTCCATCCCTTGAGCCCTTGCCCAGCATGTGGAGGTGTTTTTCAAGGCCTGGATAGATGCTGTGGGAATGCAAAGATCCAGGTTGTGCTCCCAGGTTCTGCTGTGTCACACTGGGTGGGGTTTTCCCTTTTATTTCCCTGGGTTTCAGTGATTTTACATCCTGGAAATGGAGCTCTGCAGGTTTCTTTCCCGGAGGAAGGACTATACAGGGCTTCACACTCTGGAGCCCAAGTTCAGTAATAGGGTTCTTGATATTAATTGTAAAGGTTTCAGAAGGGGAATAAATGAGAACAAATTGCACAGCTGATGCTTCTGTCATTTACCCAGGTGAAAGCCATGACTATTGCCATGAGGCAAATGGAGCCAGATGAGTATAAAAGCAAAGCAGGGGGAGATAAGTGATTCCCCTCTGGGGATGTGCTGTTGCTGACTTAGGAAAGATGCTGTTCTGGAGCCTTATCTTGGACCACTGTGGAAATGAAAGGAGGGGCTCTTCTGCTCTGAGGTTTAGGACACCAAAACTGGGGTCACTCCCCGTGGTCCCAGCAACTTCAGGTGAAGCTTCATCCCTGAGAATCTCTGTGTGAAAGAAGCTCTCATTGCTGCTCTGCTGCACCTCTCGAATCTCAGCAGTGGACTTGGCAGTGTGAGCGGTGGAGCTTGATGGTCTTCTCTAACATAAAGGATTCTATGACTCCGCTTCAAGCCACACAAGCTCCAGATGTGCCTGGGCCTTTGCATGGAGCATCCTGAGCTGCATCGACCACGTTTCACAGGGTTAAATGGGAACCTGCTCGGGAGGGTTTTGAAGGCACTTTCAACAGTGCACCCAGCAGGGAAATACAGCCACATGCAAGTCACTCATGCTCCCTCCTTCCCTTGATTTGAGGGAAGTTTTCGTCCCTCTCTGATCCCTGCCAGGGCCGGGTGATGCCTGTGGTAAAAATAGAGAGCTAACTAAAACACCTCTAAGGCATCAGGGGACTATATGTTCAAACCCTGTCATACAATATATGCTTTTGGCCTCATTGCACTGCTCTTGATAAAGTCAAGGGGAGCTTAATGCCTTTTAAAGGTCCTCAGCTTTTATGGGCTATAAAGCATTGACCTTAAAGGGAGGTGCTGAGGGAAGTATATTAAAGAGAGCTCTATATGGGGTGGTCAGAGACAGTTTTCCCATGGCTGCTCTCAGAACTACCTCTGTCTGAGCTCTCATTGAACTGATGTGTTGATGCCCTCCCTAGAGAAGAGCTGCCTGAAGCTGTAGGATGCTGTTAAACTCACTCTCAGGAGGTCCAGGACAACCTCCCCTTGGACATTTGCTAATGGCAGCACCCAGAAGTCTTCATCCAGTTTATTCTCAGCTGTTTGTCCTCACTGAACCTCAGGCACCGAGCTGCACGTTTCCTGGTTTCTGCTGAATGCTGCAATCTGCGATCCTGGGCCTTGGGAAAGGCAAAGACCCCATCTTCACACCGGGAATAACTGGAACCAGAGGACTCCAGAAGAAACCCTTTGCAATGGGCAATCAAGAGGGGAAATCCTCTTATGGGGCCCTTGCTGGTGGTGGGCCTGTGGCAAGTGATTGCTATTAAATCATCCAATAATATTAAGAGAAGATTTGCATCACGCTTCTCACCTCTGGAAAAGAGGGATGATGCTGTTCATCTCTGGAAAAGAGGGATGATGATGTTCACCTCTGGAAAAGAGGGATGATGCTGTTCCTGCCACATCCGAGACTTCACAGTATTTGTGAGGTCCTGGGGAAAACCCTGGTTTGGGAAGTACTGGAGTGTGTGGAAGACAGAAATGGGGGGTAAAGGGTCCCCATGGACTTGGGGGGTGTCACAGCCACCGTGTGAGTGGGCTCTGCCTGCAGCCCCCATGCACCAGCAGGACCATTTCCAGGGTGCCGGGGGTGGGTGTAACAGAGGGTCCTGCAGAGCGAGGGGGTGCTCCCCTTTAATTAAGTGATTTAATGAAGGGCTGTCACTGCCTGTAGTTAATTGCGGGCAGCTCCGAGCCCACTCGCGGGGTGGGTTTGCGAAGGCAGCTTTGCTCGGGGGGTTGATGCTTTGAGGGGGGGAACGGGGTCCTTCTGCACCCCTCGGGCACCCCGGAGAGCGGGGGATGCTCGGCGGGTCCATGAGGCCGGGGTAGGGGCGGTCTCGGCAGCATCCCCCCGCTGCCGGGGCTGGTTTTCCCCCTCTCCCTTTGCCGTGGTTAGTTAAATTTCCCCCGCCTCAGTTGATGTCACATCCTGTTCCCCAGCCAGCCCCTGCTCGCAGCCAGCCCTACCAATTCCTTTATTTTTTTAAATCCCTGTCCTCTCCCCATCACCCCCCTTTTCCAGGCAAACTTTTGGCGATAGCCGCGATTATCGCCTCGTGCTCCGCCGCGTTTCTCCCGGCGAATGGTTTTCAATCAGGGGAGCCATTGAAAAACAAACAAATCATCATTCTAGCCGGGAGCCAGCGCCGAGAGCAGCGAACCGGGATCCCAATAAATATGCAAAGTGCAGGCTCTGCTGAGCCGATTCCTTGCGCTGCTTCCTGGGGGTGCTGAGAGCCGCCTGGAAACCCGGCCGGGCTTTGGGTTTCATTGCGGTTTGTTGCCTTTTTTTCCCCCGTGGTTTTCCCGGTGGGAAGCAAGCCCCGCTGCCGGCGGGAGGCGGCTCGGGCTCGCCGGCGCTGATCTGCATGCGAGCTGCCTAGGACGGGGTGCGCGCCATGCAACCGGCAAGCAAGCTCCTGACCCTCTGCCTCCTCATCCTCATGGGCACCGAACTCACCCAAGTAGGTCTCTCTCTTGCTTTTCCCACCCTTCCCCCTTCCCTCCCTGTTCTCCCCATCGCCATTTTCTATTAAACCTCGACCGCAAAAAACAAAACCGGGGTGTGGAACAGCTTCCACCCCCCCCCCCCCCCCGCACCCCACTTTGCTCAGACCCGGGCTGGATGAGGCAGCGGGATGGGGGTTCAGGACACCGGACCCCGAGCCGTGGGAAGAAGGAAGGGGCCGCCCAGGGGGGTGTTGGGGCACTCCGGGGTGGGGGGTCCCCATCTGCTGCCCCACTTGCAGGGAAAGTTGCAGCCCCCCCCGCCACGGGGCTCAGCCGAGTTCGGGGCTGTCTGTCCCGGGTCCCAGTAGGGACCAGCCCTGAGTGCACGGTGATGGCCCTCCTGCCCCCTCCTCCACCCCATCTCCTCATGTGGGGGTCGCTTTGCTGGGTTTAGGTGACATTTAAATGTCCCTTGATGTTCCATTGGTGACAGGCTGGTGGGAGAAAGGAGCATCTTATTCATCTCCCTCTCCCCCCTCCGCCTTTTCGCTTTATTACTGGATTTTAATGCTTGTCTTCGCTGTCCCAGCCCCTGCACTGAGTGAGGAGTGAGGCTGAGGAGGGGGAAAGGTGTGACACGAAAGCCATCGCTTGCAAGTGGAAATAAAACTCTATTTGACTTCTTTAAGATCACTGGGGGGGAGGCAGGCAGGGAGGTTGTCTTTGGTGGCTTTTTTTTTACCCCAGTCACTGAGGCAAGGAAGAAAAGTAATTGGAAGAGGATGCTCTAGATTGTGGGGTTAATTGTGATGCTGCCTGCAAGCGAGAAAGAAAGAAAAAGAAGCTATAAATAGGAGGGGAATGGAGACTTCTTAGTGTAGGAGCAATTAGCAGCTGGGCTCTCATCCTGGATGCTTTATGTAGATTATTTTTCCCTTTCTCCTGCTGACAATGCTCTCTCCTGTCACTGCCCTAGTGCTGAAGTTTCAGCAGCAGAAGCCTTTTGGCTTTGCACCCTCAGAGTGTTTCTGCCGCCCCCAGGAAGAAACGGCTGAAAGTAAAGGGCTGCTTTAATTGCGTGGAGAGAAGGGACGGGAAGGTTGTCATTTGATGGGGGGGAAACAAAGAAATCCAAGAGCTGTGTGCATGAGGAGGGGTGGGAAGGATCCAGAGCTGCAAGTGAGCGCGCAGGAGAAGCCCATTGTGTGCGGGAGGATGCGCGGGGCGTGCGCATGCGCTCGATGGACAAAGCACCCGGCGGCCCCCAGCGTGGACCAGGAACCCCAAAAGAGGGCTCCCAACGTGCGCCATAGCAGCAGCGTGTGGGGCTGGCCCTTGTCCCCGGCCCCACCAGCCACCCCTCTGCCCAGCATGGGGGTGCACCGAGGGCCTGGGGACCAGGCTGGTTGGTACCCGCTCCCCAGGGGCTGCGCATCCCTCATCAGCTGTCGTGTCCCATCGCTCTGCATGGGTGGGTTTTCCAAGGGCACAGTTCTCACCTCCCATGCCAAGGATGCTGTGGTGCCTGGCTGCTACTCCCTTTGCTTTATTGTGTTTTGTGGGTGCAGCACTCCAACTTTCTGATCAACTTTAAATAGGGGTGGGTTTGAGCACTGTGTGTGGCTTCAGCGGTGACCCCCAACCCATACGAGGCAGTGGGGAGCCCCTGCTAAAGCCCTGCCTCTGCCGAGCTGCCTTTGCAAGTGCTGCTGACTGGTTTGCAGTGTCCAATGAAGCTTTGCTGCCTGCAGGTACCGGATCCTGCCAGGCCCCATGCTGGCCATGCAGAGCTCTCCTTGCCTGCTGACTTGCTTAGCACTGCAGAGCCCCTTCCGAGTTTGAGCATCTCATTCCTGTAAGCACAGCTGCCAGATGCAATCCCCAAATACGCCTTTCAGCCCAGGCACCGCCCAGCTCGGTGTCTTCACGTTTAATTCACGCTGGATTCACATCTCTATCGCATGTGTGGAGTCTCTCCCATGCCCTATGGAGGAGGCAGTGAGGTTCGGGGGGGAGAGGTTGCTGGTTTGGGCAGCTTTCCCTGATGATGCAGAAGCTATTGCTACCCCTTCCTCTGCCTCCTGGCAGTGACACTGGCAGGCCAGCACGAGGCAGAAATAGGGAGAGGGATGGCTGTTCAGTGGGGCTGGAGAGGGGGAGTATGTGGCTCTCCTTCCAGTTAGGTGCTGGGAAAGCTCTTCTCATGGAGGGAAGGGAGTTGTCTGCAGGGCATTGGTGCTGCAGCATCCTCTGATGGTCCCCTGGGCAGGAGGAAGATGCTTATGCCTGGCTGGGAGCACATGGGGGATGCGCAGGCTGCACCCCTGGGGTTGGGGGGGCTTTGAGACCTGGATGTAGTTTTGGCTGTGTGAAATAAGGGGAGAGCTGCCCCTACAGCCCCTTCCCACCCCATCCCAGGCCCTTGCAGAAGGCCCTGCCTGCCCCTTGGTCCCATGCCAAAGGTCTCCTAACTTGTTCTGCACCTTGCCTCGGCTCCCCACAGGTCGTAACCCAAATGAGGTGTTGAGGCTGGGTTGAGTGGCTGTTTTGGGGGTGCAGTGGCTGCATGGGGGTGCAGCACCCTTGCCCTGGCTGTGCTGGGCAGAGCGTGGGGCTTTCTGTCTTTATTGTGTTCTCAGTGAGACCCAGGGCAGGTCCTTTTGTGGCTCTGGAGGAGCGGAGCCAACCGATGCTCTCTAAGGATGCTCTTGTCACATGCAGACGGACAGAGCTGCCAGAGTTTGAGCTGCTGTGGCAAAGGCAGAGTATGGGCAGAGGGATCCAGGATGCCATTGCTTGTCTGTCTGTCCAGCCTGTCCTCCTGTCATGCCCTGTGCTTGCTGCTGAGCTGTTGCTGGTGAGAACATCGTTGCGTTCCTCAAAGTTTTGCTGCACTGACATCCACTTACACGGGGATCACTGCAACCCCGCAGGAAGCAACCGCTTCCTGCAGCAGGAGTCAGTGCATGTGTAGGGCTCATGCGAGGTGAAAAGCAAGGCGATTCTGCTGTTGATTTTATTGAA
This sequence comes from Forpus xanthops, assembly GCA_032466535.1. Taxonomy (NCBI): domain Eukaryota; kingdom Metazoa; phylum Chordata; class Aves; order Psittaciformes; family Psittacidae; genus Forpus; species Forpus xanthops. The sequence continues at coordinate 5,105 of JASSUY010010022.1, read as the reverse complement.
AGCTCATCGGGTCCCTTTGGGGCTGTTTGCATGGGACGGATGAGAGCTGCCAGGGACACGCTGCTCGTCCCAAAGCCGCCCGTGTGCTGCTGTGCTGCCTCCCTTCCACCCATGGGGACTGCCCAGTGCCCAGTTTGGTGCTGAGGCTCTTCCCTCCGCTCTCAGGGATGCGCATGGGAAGAAGCAGGGTTAAGCTGGAAATCTGCAGCTGTAACAGGAGGCAGCTGCCTCGTCTCATAAACCAATTTGTGTCTTATTTCACAAACTTCAGCTTGAACCAATAAAAAGGAAAGGTAATTGCCAGCCCGGGGTTGTATTTATTGCTCCAGTTATCTGTCCTTGTAATCAGTATTAGCATCACTATGTAAAGTAATACAAAACTAATTACTATCTGAGTGAATTAGACGAAGGCTGTAGAGTGTGTTGAGAGTGGAAGGAGCTGATTCTCGAGTGAGGAGTTCTAAGTGTTGGCTTTGCTCTGTTGTGATGAAGCTGTGAACAAAAGGGGACAGGGCAGGGAGAGGTTCACCCAGAGAGCATCTCTGTGGGGTTCATTGCCTCTTTTACCTTGGCCACGCTCATTGGGAGATGCGGATGGGCAGGGGGATACCCGAGGGGTTGAGTCAGTCCCCCAGGACAGGAAATGCACTTGGGAAAACCGAGGCACAGAGTCTGAGCCATGTCTGAGCATCCGCAAGCCTTGGATGAGGGGAAGAGCACCTAAGAGTCCCAATTCTGCTTCTTTTGTGGGCGGGAGCTATTGCTTGTGGCTCCGTCGCAGAGCTGAGCCACAAGCCCTGCTCCCAGCCTCCAGGCTGCTCTGTCCTGGGTTTTGGCCCTGGGAAGGGCTCTCCCTGTTCAGGACCGAGGCCTTGGCTCGCAGCTGGGAAGCAGCATTCCAACCCATCCGAAATGCCAGAGGTCTCTTGGGGAGGTAGCAGTGGGGCAGTAGTGTGGTCAGCCCTGTGCTGGGAGCGCTGCTGTGTTTCTCAAGCAATGTACAGAGCAGGATTTCAGTGTAAAGGCACTTTGGGACTGGAGGTGGGTGTCTGACCCAGGGGAATGCACCCAAAATGTCATCATCCCTAAGCAAAGCATCCAAGTGAAGGAAACCTGCGCTGGCTGTAATGGGCTCTGCTCCAGCACACAGGCTGCTGGCACTTGCTGTTAGAGCCCTGCTTTAATGTCGGGAGCAGCTTTAGTTAAACCCAGGCTTAGCAAAGGGAAGACCTGCAAAGGGAGTTATCGTGTCCGGTGGAACACAGAGCATGGTCTTTCTGCTGCAGTTTCTACTCACCATGCAGACAGCTAAAGGGAAGCTTGCGCAGGGTTTGCTGCAGAGTCCCGGTGTCCACGGCTGGGGGTTATCTTCCTTTAGCTCTGTGGGCTGCCTGAGCCCAAAAGGTGCAGCACCAGGCACAGAGGATTTCACACCACATCCCCCCAGGAGCTGGCAGTGATCTGCAGCATCACGGTCACTGTTTCCAAAGCACTTTGGAGTCTTTAATTGCCATTTTCTTTCCTTTCTTCACTTTCCCTACCTGTCCATCCACACCTGACCCATGGCAGGCAAGGGGTTTGCTCTGAGTTAGGGCAGTGCTGAAGTGATGGGGTCCAGCTCCAGAACTGAGGCTGTGAGTGATGACAGCACAGAGAGTGACAGGGAAAAAAGGACTTTTGGAAGTCAAACCCAAACTGAGGGAAACCTGGTGTCCTTCATTGCGTGGCAGTTGTGGCCTGCTGAGGGATGGATGCCCCACGGCAAATGCAGCAGCAGAATGTGCCATGCTCCAAAGGTGATGGGGTACAAAGTGTATGTTGCTTAGTGGGTATGGGGTTGCCCATGCTGCCTGCCAGGGTGGGTGCCTCTTGTGCTTCCTGCTGTTCCCAGCCCTCCTGCTTCCCATGGGTTGGTGGGAAGGGGTTTGGGGTCCTTCCTCCCTGCAGCTCCCCTGCCTCATGCAGCCCATGCTCCTTTGTAACAGAGGCCCTGGCAGCACAGCATCATTCGAGATGCCAGGAAGGATGTGAAGAGTCAATGAAGAGTTCTCCAGAGGCTCCTTCAAAGCACCTCCACCAACATCAGGAGGGAGCTTTGGAGACCAGTCCCTTGGTCCAAGTACCTAAGGAGGATCCCTGAAGTTACACAGCAGGGTCCTTCCGGACAGGACGGACCTTTCCTGCAGCCTCTCATGGGTTTCCAGTGCAGAGAGGAGGTGGCAAGAGCAGGAGTATGGGCTGTGCCCCGCAGCACAGCAGTCCTAGGGCAGGACTGTGTGCTCTGCTGCACGGTGGAGCTCTGTGCTCCCGGGACAGGAGCTCCTGGCCCTGGGAAGGTGCTTCCAATGGCTCCTCAGCTGCACACATCCTCCTTGCTGGAGATGGCTGTCAGCTGAGGTGCCTCCATCATTTACATAGCAGCTTGGAGCTGCAGCAGGACTATGTGGTGTAAAGCAGCTCCTTCCTCCCACCGTGCAATCAGCAGGAATCCTCTCGGGTCCGTGGATCCCATCCTCGCAGTTCTTGGGAGCAGCAGGAACTTCAGCACCTCTTCTCTGAACCAGCCAGGAGAGGGAGACAATGACCGGTGTGTCCTGCAAGCACATGCACAGGAATTGGCCCTATCTGCGAGCCCTGACCCTTGCGGGGCTCCTTTAGGTGGGCGGCCGCGTTTGGCCCCTCTCCTCCAGCAGTGGAGTTTTCCACTCTAAGCAGCTATTGTGGAGGGGCTGGGGCTGGGCTGTGTCCATCATCGCTCCGCTTTGCTCACAGTACACGCACAGAGGGTTGTCCCTTGCTCTCCATCCATCCTTTGCTGGGGTTCACTCTTTGCTTGCAGCAGGGGACCTCCTGCTCCTGTAGGGAGGGCGGCTGCAGGGAGCCCTATGGCCAAGAAAACCTCGGGGACAACATGAAGGGGGTTAAAGCAGCATCTTGTGCAAAGACCACAAAGTGATCAGGAGGAGATGGGGCTCAATCGGTTCAGCAGAGCTCGTACCAGAGAGCTTTGTGTAATGTTACGAGAGCCAGTTGCTCTTGAAAGGTCAGGGCCTGCTTTGCTCTGAAGAGCCCATGTCCTGGCAGGGACCTGTGGCTGCTGCTCCTCTCTCTGTGCCTTGCTGTCCCTGCTTGAGGAAGCTTTAATCATAACAAAGCATTTGAAGGGCAAGAGTGAAATTGCCTGCGTGCACTGGTAGGAAATCAGTCTTCTTTTAGTGCAGGTGGGAGCCAGAGCAAGGCAAAGGAGTGCTTCTTACCCCACTGAATACCCTTTTAAATAGTAAAGTATCTGTATGTCTAATTCCCTTTGTATGTGTTTGGAATAGACAAATATCATGGATAAACTTTACTTACAAACTGAGTTTCAGAAGGAACATTAAGGTGATTTAAGTGCAGCTCTTGAGTGTGGTGTGAAATCAGAGCAGCAATCATGGTCTCGGGTGCCACAGTGCTGAGCACAGCACAAGCACCTGTGAGAGCAGAAGGGGCTGAATGGGAGCAGAATGGGGAGCTGAGATTTATTCTCACAGATAGAAGCCACCTGAGGCTTTTCTCTGATGATCCCGGTCCTACAGTCACAGCCTGAAACACCTCCTTGGGCATGACCTGGCAGTGGTTGAGCTATGGAAAGGATGAATGAGTCCTGGGCTGGGTGAAGCTGCCAATAGTTTATCTACTTCAGGAACCCCAGGCAAGGCAGTGTCTGATTCAGGGGGCAGGGGTGGTTTCGTACTGATCTGACCTGGTACCAGCACTCATTCCACCTCATCTCTTTCTCTCCACCTGGTGGACTTGCTCACTGCACTTGCATTTCATGGTCTGCAGCATCTCCCCAGCACTGTGCAGGAACAGCCCCACTTGGCTCTTGCTGGTCCCCATTGCTGGGCACTGGGATGGTCCCACACCGAGGGCTGGTTCCCAGCCAAGGACAAGGTCCTGGTCAGGTTGGACAAGGCAGCTCAGCAGCGATGGCATTTCAGGGCACAGCTCCCTGCTTCCCTGCAGGGACTTGTTCCATACACTGACCTGGATGCTGCATGGCAGGAAGTGCCTGTGGGTTGAGGACTGGACATTCCCTCGGCTCCCACTGAGACCCACAGCCCTAAGGAGCTGTAGCATCGGCAGAGCAGCTCTGGAGGTGGCAGGTTTGAGTCTGGGCTGGTCAGAGACCAGTGGGAATGTGGTGGCTCCCATGGGTCAGCCAGGCTGGGGCTGGTGCACAGGGTGTCCTGGAGCAGGGCCATGGGGGCTGCTCCAACACACTGAGACTGGTGCTGGACCAGTGGAGCAAGGGGTGTCGCTTCCATCCTCTGGAGAGGGCCAGGGGATTGATTTCATCGTTGGCTTTGCAAAGGGTGTTTAAAGGTTCAGTTAGGGAAGGTTGTGCAGGGAACTGCAGATCAGTTGCTCAGGGACTTTGGTTCTGAAGTCACCAGGATAGTTCTGCAAATGCCTTCAGGAAACGTGAGTTGTGTTCACTCCATCTCACTGCAGACTGTATCCCAGGCCTGTTCCAATGGGGTGTACATTGTTTGCAGTGTAGGAGCCTGCTCTGGGGTTCCTCAGCAGAGTTTGCCCACAGCCACACCAGCCACAGAATCCCAGAAAGGTTTGGGCAGGGACACCTTCCCCTGGACCAGGTTGCTCCGTGTCTCTCTTGTGCTGTGGGCCCCAAAGCCAAGAGTTTTCTTCCATCTGCGGGGTGGGATGTCCTGGCAGTGCCTGACACTGCCCCAGCTCTGCTGCCCGTGCAGCCCTGGCTGCTGGGAAGGGGACAGAAGCGGACAGAGTGCGTTGGACCCCGTGTGCTTACAGAGGGCTGTTTGCAGCCTGTGCTGAGCGCACGAGCGGGGATGTGGGGGATGCTCTGACGGCCCGGGGGGACCACCTGGGTCCCACACGTTACGGATCTGTGCCGGACCGGTGCAGCCGCTGCGTGCGCTACAGCAGAGAGTGCTGTTCCCTCCGCGCCCGCTGCCTTCGCCTCCCCTTTGTCCCGTGGAGAAGATGCACCTCCGGTACCGGCGCTGTCCGCTGCAGTCCCCGCGGCTGCCAGGAGGGGGCGCGGCAGGGCCGCACCGCAGCGGGGCCGCACCGCGGCGGCG
>JASSUY010010021.1:0-19086 GCA_032466535.1 Forpus xanthops | reverse complement strand
CAGTCCCTAAAGAAGAGGCCCTACCAGGCATCCCTATAAGCTCCCTTCAGATACTGGAAGGCTGTTATGAGGTCTTCATGCAGCCTTCTCTTCTCCAGGCTGAACAGCCCTAACTTTCTCATCCTATTTTCATATGGGAGGTGCTCCAGTCCCCTGATCATCCTCGTGGCCCTCCTTTGCACTTGTTCCAACAGTACCATGTTCTTTTTATGTTGAGGACACCAGAAGTGCACACAATATTCCAAGTGAGGTCTCATGAGAGCAGAGTAGAGGGGCAGAATCACCTCCTTCGACCTGCTGGTCACAATCCTTTTGATGCAGCACAAGATACGGTTGGCTTTCTGGGCTGCAAGAGCACAATGCTGGCTCATTCATTTTTCAATTGATCAACACTCCCAAGTCCTTCTCTGCAGGGCTTCTCTGAATCTCTTCTCTGCTCAACCTGTAGCTGTGCCTGGGATTTTTCTGACCCAGGTGTAGGACCTTGCACTTGGCATGGTTAAACTTCATCAGGTTGGCATCAGCCCACCTCACAAGTGTGTCAATGTCCATCTGCATGGCATTTCTTCCCTCCAGTATATCAACTGAACCACATAGCTTGGTGTTATTAGCAAACTTGCTGAGGGTGTACTCAGTCCCCCTGCCCATATCACCAACAAAGATGTTGAACAAGACCGGTCCCATCACCAATCCCTGAGGGGCACCACTCGTTATTTATCTCCAGCTGGACCAATAATTCTGAAGCTTCTCAGTAGCCAATGACCTTCATCAGCGCTTTCCTATTGACATGATGTTTTTAGGGTGCATAATGTTGACATAGCCTGCACTTCTTTTGGGGATTGTGCCTTCAGCTGTTAGTGAGGTGCCTGCCCAGTTCTGGGTCCTCAAATAGCATTATGTAATCAAGTAGAGTTAAGTTAACAAAGATTTGTGATGGGACAAGGCTGTTAATCTAGTGTTTTGTCTTCTTCTATTGTCAGACAGGCTGCAAGTTGTGTTGTCATCTGCTTTCCTCTGTGTTTTCATCCAAGCTAAGAGGTATGCCCTTGAGAGATTAAAAAAAAAAGGACAAAAAAAAAGGACCAGCTTGATTTCAGACTGCAGCTTGAAGTTTGTGCCAGTCATTGGCAAACACTTTGTAGGCAGTCATGGGGTGCTCAGACAAATGGCTAATCTACTATGGAATATATTTTCTAAGAAAAATGTTGGGATACAGCCACGAGACTCTGAAGGTTTTGAATTGTTTCCTTTCCTTCTTAGAAACACATTTCTTCCACTGGCGGAAATGTATTTACAGTCTTTCCATTTGATTGAGGGAGCTCAGGGGCTATTTTTGGCAGTTTTTTTTTTTTTAAATTAGCATTGAAAATTCCATTAGAAGAGGTATGATTGCATAGAACTATGTTTTTTTTTTTTTTTCCTTAACAATGTTACTGCTTTTTATGATCTGTTGAATCGGACACATTGTAAGACAGAAACACAAGAGTCTTGGGAAGAGCTTTTCTGGAAACCAAGGTCTCCATCTTTTTTATCTGAGCTGTTGTGTGAAATGCATCGATTAATGCATAAAAACCATCAATAATAGCAAAAAACAAAAACAAAAACAAAAAAAAATCAAACCTTTTCTTTTTTTTTTTTTTTTACCAAAGTTGAAATGAAGCATCGGAACCAAATAACTTGTAAACTTTCTGGTTCAACTAATTAGACTAATCAAATTCCTAAGATCTTAGGAGTCTGCGGTGAGTTGGTGATTTCAAAAGCAAACAATAGCTGAGGGAATGGATATAAACCATATGAAATGAAAAGGAAGAAAGAAAATAATAAAAAAGAAAATAAAATATGTGAAGACATAAATAAATTCCTCCTCTAGAGATGTTCATTATTATGTCATGCCACTCTATTTAATTTCTGATATGTTATTATGGACTGTTTTGAAAGATATAATATTCCACTTTCCTTTTTCTTTTATTTTGGTAAAGGCAGGGAATGGAGTGGTATTTGTTCTAACATCTAATTACAATATGAGCTTTATATAAAGTTTGGGAGGAGGTATATTTTTTTTCTTAATCTACACTTTTGAGATTTTACTGCCTTCTGCTATGCACAAATGTAGAAAGATAATATTCTGTGTGTGTCTACAGAAATTTACTTTTGTTAAGCCAACTGAGCCCCACTGAATAAACAATATGCTGGCGATCACTTGGTAGTGATTTAACAGAATCCTTTCTCTGAATGCATTGAGCCAGGACCTTGAATATTAGTCTCTTGAACCTAATACGAATTACAATGAAAGTTATTTCCAAAATCTTGAACAGCTCTAATTTTGCAAGATACTAATTTTAAAAAGTAATTCAAAGTTAATTTACATTAGGCTTTGGTTATACAAGATTAGCATTCCCATATTACTTAACTGCATATCTCCTGGTTTTCCCTCTTGTACAGTAACTTGTTAATTTACCAAAACCTCAAGCATTGTATTTAAATCATTAAAACTTAAAAAAAAAAAAAAAATATTTGCCTGGAAGTAAGATCTCAGGAAAATAAAAACAAATATGAAAAAAAACCAACATAATTTTGCCCATTTTCATTTTTTTAAGAAATAATATCAACCAGATTTTCATGTCATGTAAATTTATGTAGGCTCTGGATGTATGATTATTGCACATTCCTGATTTAACATAATTGGCTCAGCGCTGCCACAAAAGAACATAGAGAAGAAAGCTAAGTTAATAGCTTGCTACAGTACATTCCCTAGTCCTCATTTTTTTAAATAATTGAGATGTGTCCAATGCAAAATTCAACTGAGGAGGAAAAGAATTATTCTTCTATGTGTACACAATGAAGTACCACTGACATAAGCACAGTTTTCAGCATACAGCTGTTCTAGGCTAACTTATCAAACTAACTTACTACTGAATTCCAGGCAACCACAAAAGCACATAATGAATCTGTTTTCCATAAACTGATATAGACATGATGATCAGAGGCACTTTCTTAAATTTTTAAGTATTTTCATAATGTCTGACTGTAAGTTCTTCTAAGAGGAAGGAACTGGGGTTAAATCTTTGCAGTCTTCACATAGGCTACATAATGACAGTTTGAGGCATAAAGAAAATGTACATCACTTCAGAAAAAACCCTGAGAAAGGGAAAAAAGAGGCAAGAATGGCTAAACTACTAAGGAAAGTAAATCCTTTGAATTGAGTAGTAGCTTTCAGAAAAACTAAGGTTCTCAACATATGAGAAAAACAATGTTGGTGAGCTGAATGTAAGAGACACAGTCAAATGCTTTGCTTGGAAATCATTCACCAGTGTTTTTCACTTAATACTTTGTTCCTCAAACACATTAGGAGTAAAAAGCCTTCCAGAAGGTCTCTAGAGTCAGTAGATAATAAAGGCATAAAGGGAGCACTCAGAAAAAAAAGGGTCAACCAGAAAACTAAATTTATTTTCTGCCCTTGAATTCATTGTGGAAGAGGTTAGGGAGATTCCCACACTGGAACCCTTCATTATAAGGTATTCACTGAAGATCTGAATCAAATTCAAGTGTCAATAAATGTTAGAAACAAAAAAAAAAACCAACAAACTGAACAAATCAACATTTCCCTAAGAATTCAAAAGGAGTTCAAGAATAAGAATGGTGAACAATTGTCAGTGGTATATAAAGTATCACTTAAATCCACTTTCGTACCTGAGAACAAGCAAGCAGCAGATACAGTAAAGATGAAAATTTGTCAAGATATAATCCATGAATGATACAGGGAACTACAAGCCATTAAATGTAATATAAATCCAGCAAATCAGGAGTCAAACTGACTTTTAAAATAAAAGTCCTTAATGCATATGACAAATTTTGCTGAAAAAAAGTTATAATGTGAAAACGAAAGATGTAGATGAAAAGATTGGCCTGGGAATACTACAAAATTGTATCTGGTGAAAAAAAATAGACAAACATAATTTAATATAAATGTTTTGTAATACATATGGGTGAAAAAACTTATTTCGCATATCGAAAAAGGGATCTACATTGAATAATGTAGCTGAGGAGTAAGATTTGGGGTTATGATGTGGAGTTCAGTTACCTTTCACAGCTCAGAGAGAGGGAAAAAAAAAACAATGAAGCCTGAAAATAGCATGCTAGAAGTTATTAGAGAAAGAATAGAGAACAAATAGAAAACATTTACTCTCCTGTGTAAATTTGTACCACACAGTTTCCATTCTACTCTACAGAAAGGCTCAAGAAAGGCAACAAAGATAAAAACCCAATATTGAATAGTTTCCTTACTTCGATGGAGTAAACAATTACTTACCCGACTGGAGAAGAGAGAGCTGAAGGAGAATTTGATAGAAGTCTGAAAAATCATGCCTGGCAAGAGCAAAAAGTGATTGATTATACAATGTCTCTTCCAGCACAGGAACTAGGAGGCATCAAATTCAATTAGCTGTGAGCAGATTAAAAAAAGAAAAAAGGGCAGAAATGCAGCTTCTCTTACATCATGTGTTTGAGCTGCAGAGTTCCTTGCTGAAATACATCGTGGATGCTAAAAGCTGTGGGAAAGAAAGGGAAACAAGTTCATGGGGAAGTAATATATTAATGTAAGTTAAAGAGATACTATCACCTCTGGTTCAGGAGGCACCTGAAACATAACTTTTTGTAGGCTATCTTGGGGAAATATCCCCTTACAGAAAATCTTTCCAAGGCTGTTGCCTTCTTCCCATGTTAAATAAATAATGTATTTTGACAGATCATTTGTCTGACATAATATCACTTTCCTCTTTATCTTATAATTTTCATCCTCACTTTCAAAAGTTAAAGACAACCACAAATCAACTTTTTTATTTATTTCAGAGACCAATTAACAAAATCTTTGGCTGCCCAATTTACAAGGAAAGTTGTTCAGATATGCTTACTATTAAAGCTAGTGTGAGTGAGAGAAGAGCATAAGCAATAGTAAGCAATAAAACAAGAAGTTTGAAAATATATTCTTTTCATTTCAAAAAGGTAGCAAGGAAAATAATAATGCAATTGCTTAAAATAAAATATTAGTTTAAACAGTATTTTAAAGCAAAGATCTACAGAACAGGATGTTCCAAGAATCCATGTAAATAGAACTAAATAAAAAGAAAAAAATATGATGAATACATGCAAAAGAAACATTTTGGAAGTCCATCTCACATCATTAATTTCTGCAATATATTTCTCTATTTGAAGCACATCATCCGCACAATCGCACATACAGAGTAGTGAACAGTATAATATTAGTAAGATGAAATTTAGGGAGACAAATTGGCACGCACATCCTGAAAAGTGCTGTTTTTTCTTGCTTACAGCAGCTGTTGTAGTGCAGCGGACTAAGGCTGAAGTGAATACAGCAGGGCCTGATTGGTAAGTGAAGCTATTGGAAATTAATTAATTAATGTCATTAAAAATCTAGCTGTTCTCTTTTGTCTGTTAAGACTATCGTCCAAGGGAATATCTTAATCTGTTTTTTGATTTTTTTGAGATTTTTTTATTTAAAGCTTTTTGTCGTTACATTTTCATCAGTCTGTCTCCAGTCGACCAGTTTCGTATAAATAGGTTTTCCATGAGAATTGAATATCCTATGCCTCGCAATTTGAATGCAACAAGTTCTTTCTCATTAGTTAGAATCTAATTAAAAGCTAACCCATTCAAAAAAGATTTACAAGCTTCTGAACAGAAAAACTGTCTTCAAACATTTCAGGAACACCTAATACACCCCAAAGTCTGCTGTTTTTCTTTCAACATAGCTAAGTAATTAAAGTTATCCTCTATTATTATCAGATTCTCTCCTTTGACTGACTTCCTTAGGGGGCTGCAAAACTTCTATCAGACCATTGAGACCCAGTAAAGATGTTTTTTTTTTTTCACTGGCATCATTCAGATGAAAACATTAAGGTTCCTAGATTCCTTAGGAAAAATACCCATGCACATCTTTCAGGAAATGTGATCATTTAGTGTGAGTGATGGTAGGGATTGTTTCCAATGTGCCTTGAGCAATAAAACCCCTAAAGCCATGACTATGTTTCTGTGTAACAAAACCACAAAGAATTAAACCCTTTCTGTAATTTTAATTAACAAAGCAGTACAAATAGTCAAGAGTCCAAAAGTTCCAATGTGCTGTTAGCCTCTGGAACAGCTTCAAAAACATAAGAGTTAAGTAAATTACATAATGCATTCCTTTGTTATAAAGGAAATAGAATCATATCTCTGCTGGATAACTCATTGAACAGTCATGATCAATTGCAGTCTTTCTGCTTTGTCTACCATACCATCTGCTTACTCCTTCCAGAATGCTATTCTGGCAACTGACCCATTTGTTGCAATACAACTTGGCAGACAAGTGACATTGTAGAGTAATTTTTTATGCATGTCTCAGCATGCTTAAATTTATAAATATTCATAAAGTTAATTTTTAATTTGTTTAAATATACAGCAACACAGCACTTCTCTGTGTTTGCTGTAGTCAATCTGTAGTGAAACAGATTTCTTGCATTTACTGTTAGAGGAAAAAAAAAAATAAAAAATATCTGGACTCACAGACAAGGTCTTGGTAGATTTTCTAAGACTCCAGGGCTATGCTTGGGAAATTTTGGGATTTAGTAGGCAAATGTACTAAAATCAACAGATCAAGAAAATTACAGGTGAGGTATAAAGTTGTAAAACACACAAATCGGAAGCTAGAGGTAAATTCAGTATATGATAAATTTGCCTTAGAGAGTAAATTTCTGTTTGGAGGGTACACTACTGAGCGTAAAGATCTGATGACCTCTGTTAGTGGGCACCTGGACAAAAGATGAAATTCTGGTTTCCAAATTATCCTAAAATGTTGACTGCCATTTATTAATATCAACCTTGTCAGATAACAAATGGAAAAGCAATACAATTAGTTAATCAAGTAAATTTTCTAAACAAGCTTCTCAAAATGGAAACCTGGAAATTGTTCAAATTTTTTTTCTTCATCAAGTACCATGGAAGGTTTTAATATATATACCAATCTGCTGTTGACACTTCTCTAAACTCCTTTTCTGGCCACCCTGGGTATCATGGGTCAGTATCTTTACAAGCATGTAGCACAAGGAGGACTTAAAATATCTTTGATTACAATATGGCAAAATAGAATAGCTACCTGAATTCTGCAAAGCAATGTTTGCAATGTGTACTTGAATTTTGAGAAGTTGCTTGGTTTGACCACAATTTTGCCCCTTTTTATTCATTATTTATTAACATTTATGAGTCTTTCTGGTTTGTGGGGTTTTGTTTACAGGAATATTTGAAGAGCTCTGTTTAAACCTATATGGGCAAAGAATAGTGTTTCATCTTGTGTTATTTTTCACTCTGTTTTGGTTTTTTTTTTGTTAGTCTTTGTTCATCTATTAAAGTTTCAATCATGCCATGTCAAAAGCAGAATTTGCTCCATGTTACAGGTGTCAAATTCATACAAAAAATACCTTGTGAACATTCAAAATGAAAAAATTCAGGAAGATTTTTTTATGAGAAATTGTTAGCTGCAACTGTCTAACAAATGCTTGCAAAATTTTGTATTGGGTCACAATGAGATAAGTTAGTCCATTTATAACAAGTACCTGCTAATGAAGTTTTTATTGCAGCTTTCTGGAGCTCTGTTGAAGTCTGGAATATTGCAAAATCATCAGGAAACAAACTGGTGAGTAAGAAAGTGAAAAATAACTGGAGTTTGTCAGATACCTTGGCATCCAGTCAACTGATACTACTAATATTTTATTTGTGATGTTTCTACTTTAGAAGCAAGAGTGAATCAGTCATAAAACCTTTAAAAAAGTTCCTCATACATTTCTGTACAAGATTGATTTTGATGATGCAATATAGAAAGTACTGACATACGTTGCTGAGAAAACGTGCTCCATTTCAAAGGTGAAGTTTTGCACTTGTTGAGAAATCATAAACCTATCTCCTTTTGCTTACATATTCCACTATTACAATTGGCTAAAACTAGTCTGCTAGTTCTCCAGAAGAAATGAATCTGAGCTACCTAAAATGGAACACTGTTGCTTTTATATATTTCTTAGTTGAAATAGTTGTTCTAAAGCCTTCACTCATATTTTTCATGCATTCAAATACCATTCTTAATGTATCATACGACTTTTTTCTTTTTAGCCTGCTTGCTAAAAAAGTCTCAGTTTTGCTTTCAGAAGAATCTGAACAGTAAATAAAATGAATATTAATTTGTTTTACTGCAAAGAAAATTCCATTGCCAATCATTGTTACTGACTGGTAATTGGTAATTACATGAAATCGCAGTAAGAAAAATGATTATTATTGTTAAGTAGCAAATATTCTGTTCTGCAATGCATAATTTTCTAAAATAGAGAAAGTGTAAATGCAAGAAAATAAAAGCTACATCATCTGAAGAATTACATCTCACAAGCTGTCAAGAAAGATGAAGATGAGGAATAACTAAAAGTGAATAAATAATTGGAGATACTGCTCGAAGAACAGAATATTGTTAATTTTTGCTGTTTCTGGGTTTTATTCAGTCTTCCCTCCTTAGTATCTTTTTCTTACTTAGGAGGGCAGGTATGGAAAACAAGTAACTTATTATCTGACCTGAATGTTGCGAAGTCCTTTTAAACATAGAAGGCTAGGATAGGAAAGGCATTTGGTCATTACCGAGAGCTGCTTGTACAAAAGGAAAAAAAAAAAAAGAGAGAGGAGAGAAACAGGGACATCAGCATCAGGCTTAAACAAGGCAATACAAAGCCTAAAGAATGCCAGTTCTAATTATTGCCATTGGCTATCTTAATAAGAACTTGAACGTGACCGATTAGCACCACTCTCATCACATCAAGCAGAACTTTCTGTGTCAAAGACTTTGCAACATGTCTTTGGTGTTGTGGTACAAATGAGTAAATGAATAAATTTATCACTTGAATAAATATATCATGAGATACATAGCCTAAAGATGTGCCAATGTTTGAGAGTTCTCTGAGTTTATGGAATAGAGTAACTAGCCAAAGCAAATAGAAGGTATGTGAATAGAATGTGGTTACCAATAGCTAATTCATTATGTAAAGTATAAAGTCTTTCAAGCCATGCAAATAAAACCTCCTATTTAGCTTCAATGATTTGAAGTGCTGGACAGTCAGGATTAGATTCAGTAGAGAGTGTGTGGTGCCATCTGCCACAGCAGAAGTGACATGAGATCTGTAGGAGCTCTATATTCTCCTTGCATGGCAAGTAAAGGCCACTCAAAACACCCTGCAGAACCATAAATGGCCTGTTTTCAAAATCTTGCTCTTCAATTCCACAGCATAATGTGCAAACTGCTAAGCTCGATATCAACCTGCAGTTCAGACTGCCCTGAAAAAAAGAAATCCATCTGACAAATCCTATGTCAAGTCCACCTACACAGCAAGGCAAACCTGAGCATGCCAGATTGGTGGACGAGGTGGGGGTTACAGACAGGGTCTATTGCAAGAGTTATAATCTCAATCAGGTTAAATGAATTTAATGTGTAATGTCTAATGTTAATGCTCCATTTGAATTTACAGCACTTCCAGTCCTGGAAGACCAAATCAGAGCAGGTTGTGTCGCAAAAGATTTTTTAAAAAGGGTGTATCTTTTTGTGTGGGAGACAGGAAGGTTCACACTGGAAAACTTTGTTGGAGGATAGGATTTTTATCCTCATGCTAACAGATGCGGAATATAAAAAAAGCTTTGAGGAAGCAGTTTATAAAACAAAAATAAATATATAACCCAAAATAAATATTTTGAGCCAGTGAATAGATAGTCTATCTGAAATTAGCTTGCATGTGATAAGCAAAGCTACCCACATTGTGAAGAGAAGAAATATTTTTAGATGCTCATCATTCAATGAAAATAAGACAGCTTCTTTCTAGATATGGCAGGATACCTGTTCAGAAAGTGGGGCAGCCCTCTGTATGTGACTTTTCTGACAGAAGGAAGAATCATCTTTAGTGAAATATGCTTCTGCTCCCCATATATCTTCCTAAGAGGGAGCACGTTTTTGTTTGCCCCGTTTGGCACCTTGCTTCTTTCTGCTCAGCATTTCCTGTTGTTGTGAGAAGAGTAAGGGCCTCCGAAGCATGGCTTTAGAAGGTGGTTGCAAATGAAGAAGCATGCACTTAACTCACAGCATGATTTATGAGAAATTTTTGTCTGTAGTGTAACTGGCATTCACAGTCTATTGACTGCCTATTTTCTCAGGGCAAAGGAGAAAATAAAGCCTAAACCCGCAGCTGTCCTCTGAGGCCAATGAAGGCTCTAACATATTTTTCTGTAGAAATATACAAAGGGTATGGGATTTTGCAAGCAGGGCATAATTTAATCAGTATAGAATATTTTCTTAATGCCATTCCCATAGGCCTGAAACTGCAATAACAGCCACTGTGTTTCCAATCCCACTGCCTCAGTAGAGGCTGATCTAGGTATTTTACGCAGTACAATATTTTCCATTTCAGTCCTTGTTGCAGGACAGCCTCGCCCAGGCTCTGTTTCTATTGGTCCTTTTCAAGTTCACTAATGCAATACATTCCCCTCCATCTTTTCTTCTGCCATCTTTCCTTCATTTATTGGCATGTTTTGTTTCTAAGTTCTCACTATGTTTGAAGTCTGACCAATATTTTTGCCTGACAGCAAAGGTTTATAAAGGAAAACAAAACACAAGACTTTTGCTAACAAACTACACAACAGCAACAGGAGAGAAACTGAAAGGAATATGTTTCTTTTTCCATAGGCATACTTTCTCATCATGCTCATATGCCATCCCCTACTTTAACTGTTGCAGGATGAGCCAGATCATAATTTGTTTGAATCGAGCAATGCTACCTATATAATTATATTTTCAAATAAAATCTTTTCCCTATGACTGTTTGCTAGGAGCTCCTCTGCCCCTCAAAAGACAAAAGAAAAAGTACAATTGAAAACCAGTAATGGAAATTAATCTATTTCCTGTGGAAGAATTGAGCACCAAGCTTCTGGAGATTCATTTATGCAAATCTTCCCAGTCCCAAGTAATATGGATCTGCAAGGGACAGCTATAGTTTCTGTGTATGGAGAAAAAGAATATGAACTAAACTGCTGTGGTACAAAGGTTTTACCAGCAGGAATGTGAGGTGGATCCATTTCAGCAAAACAGCTGGCAGTGATTTCGTCAGGGAAGTCATTAGCAGTGCGCAGAATATGTGACATTTCTCATAAACCTCATCCTCCCCAAAATAATTTTTTTAAAGTCTATTTCTTAAAAAATGTCTACTTCTATTCAGTTTCCTAATGAAAACTTTTATTTGATCCTCTCCCTTAACCAAACTAGTGTAGTGTAGGATCTGAGTGTAAGAGCTAATTACTGACAGAGTCCTCAAAAGGCAGTGAGTCTTAAACTGCAGTACTAGAGGCTTAAAGCAGCACAGTTGCTAGCACAAAAGACATGAGCAAATGTGTCAGTGCCATATGTTTTTCAAGGAGGCCTGCTTTCATCCTGTCCAGTTGTCTCCTCACTCTTTTTGTTTGCTTTATTTTTTTAAATGTCAAATTCATAGGTTGCTTTTACAGTACTTCTGTTTTGACAAAACTTCTAAAATAACTGATTGTGACTGTAAAGGGTTAGATAAGCTATCTTCACTGTATAACAAAATGTAAAATAGCATCTGTCCACATGAATGACTGAACCTCATCCCATTTCTGAAATAACTTTCTGAGATGTAACTGAGGATCTAATTGTTTGCACTGGATTTTATAACACTATGCTTATGATACTGCAGATGAATCATTATTAGCAATTACAGAGCACTTACATTACTATAAAAGTATAGCAATTCTCCTTTCTCAGGATAAACCATGGAAGATTTCATTGCATTTACAAATCTGAACTAAAGGAAGGAGGAGATGTATAGTTATGCCAATAATTTACAGAAAATGACTGGAATTTTTCAGTGAGGCCAGACTGCAGATAAATTCCCCAACCTAGATTTAGCTCTGTAGTCCTGAATAACTGTTTAATGTTTAAGAATACCTCACATCTTTCAAAGCACATGCTGTTTTACTTTACAGTGAGTACAGAGTAGCCACCCTATTCAAATGTGATAAGATGTATTCTAATGAGAGACAGTGTTAGACTTCTGAGAAATTAATTTACAGTGTTAAGATTCTTGGAGGAAACAAGGCGTTAAATCCTCATCCAGCTGAAATCAATGTGGAAGTATTAATTTCATTTGGACTGGGATTTCACCCACTGTTTCTTGTCACATCTTGTATGGCTCAGAGCCATGATGCTGTTCCTCAGTTACACCATTGCTGACAAAATGCACAAGTACTTAGCTATTGTTTATTCTACATACTAAATAATACTCCTTATTTATTCTGCATTCAGAAAGGTAATGACTCAGAACTTTAATATATCTCTGCCTGGTTCTGTTTATTGGTTGTTTTCTTAGTCTAATTGACTGTATTACCTCCACTGAAAAATGGATCCCTGCCTCTGCTCGTGGGTGTCTATGCGTCCCTTCTCCCCTTTCCATAAATTCTTGTGACTTCAGCATCCCTGGACTAGACTATGATGAATAAATGCTGCAGTCATTCTGCTAAGGACTAATGCACATTCCAACCTCTTTCTGACAGGTCTCTGAACAGCATAAATTTGTTTGCTTTGGACTCTTTTCAGGGCAATATTCTTCCTGAGCTAAATTGGCAATGTTAATTCTGTCGTCACTACAGTTTTGATATTTATTATTCTAAGATGTGACACAATCAAGCTTAAGGGAAATAATATTTCCAGGGAAATCCATTACCATTAATATATACTCAAGTCCCAGTGTGCAAAAAAAACCTAGTGAACCAATAGATTAGATCTTGTTACAGAAGTTTTCCTCTTCCCTTCCACCCTTCATCCATTTCCCAGGTGCAGCATCACTTTTTGGCTTTTCGGGTTGCAGAGAGCCACTTGTTGCTGAAGAGTACTCAGCCAGGGCACTCTTGATAGGTTCTTAGGTCTGCAAAGAGACGGCCCTGCACTTTGTTAAATCAGTGCCACACCAGACAGCTCTATTTTGCAGTGCCAGTGAAAGTGGGACAAGGCTTTCTAATGGATCTTCCTTTTATTGGCACTAAGCTCTCAATATTGAATGGTCCACTTGACACACCTGTTTGATGGGATGCCATCCAGAGGGACCTGGACAAGCTTGAGAAGTCAGCACATGTGAACCTCATGAGCTTCAACAATGTCAAGTGCAAGGTCTGCACCTGGGTTGGGGCAGCCATCAGTATCAATACAGGCTGGGGGATGAAAGGATTGAGAGCAGTGATGAGGAGAAAGACTTGGGGGTACCGGTGAATGAAAAGCTGGACATGAGCCAAAAATGTGCACTCACAGCCCAGAAAGCCAACTGTGTCCTGGGCTTGTCTCAAAAGAATCGTGACCAGCAGGTCAAAGGAACTGTTTCTCTCCCTCTTCACTCTTGTGCGATCCCATTTGAAGTATTGCATGCACCTTTGAATCCTCAGCTCAGGAAAGACATGCACCTATTGGAGCAGGACCAAAGGAGAATAAAAAAAGTAATCAGAGGGATGGAACACCTCTCCTATGAAGAAAGGCTTGAAAGGGTTGGGGCTGCTTAGTGTGGAGAAGGGAAGGTGCAGGGGAGACCTCATAGCTTTCTAGTATTTAAAGGGGGCTTATAAGAAAGGTGGGGACAAACTTTTTAGTAGAGCCTGTTGTAATAGGACAAGGGGTAGTGGTTATAGGTAAAAGAAGCAGAGATTTAGACTAGAGGTAAGGAAGAAGTTCTTTTACAATGAGAGTGGTGAAACAGTGGAACAGGTTTCCCAAAGAGGTGGCAGATGCCCCCTGTCTGAAAACATTCAAGGTCAGATTGGGTGAGTCTCTGAACAATCTCATCTAGTTGAAGATGTCCTTGCTCGTTGCAAGGGAGCGGGGATTAAATGACCTTTAAAGGTCCCTTCCAACCCAAATTATTTTGTGATTCTATGATTCTATGCCAACACAATCCTGAACAAATGCATGAGGCATATTCTGTCTCACACCTGGGACAAGCCAGGATGGCTTGAAACTATAATCTTGCAATTTTTGCTGCTGTGAGAAACTATCTGGGATTCTTACTTATCTGGAAGTAGAAATAGCCAGCAGGGAGACAACAGGTGATTGAATTGCTCCTGATGCTTTCTCATGATATCTAAGTTAGAGTAGATTTCATCCTAACCTAAATCAGGTTTGCCACACTGAGATACTGTCATTTAGACTCACAAAGTGAGCAGAACATATTTTTCCCATTTTCTTTGTTTACTTAGTAAAGAATTACCATTAATACAAACTCTGACATATAATGTTTCTGTCCACATATGATCCTGCATTTTGAAAACAGCCTTAAAAGATTACTGACTGCCTCTTCTATCTGTCTCTATACTGCCTGTTGCTTGTAACTGATAAGAACGTGCTTTGAGCTCTGCGATTAATTCTTTTCCATTAAAATTTCCAGTGAGATGCTGTATCTCTATGATTGCAGTTACAATCAGATAGATTTTAAATTAACAGTATCAGAAAGGACATTAATTTGTCTGTGGATAAGATGGTATTGGGAATAATAGTATAATATTATCACACGTTCTTTTTTAGTGCTCGGTTTTATGAACTGAGCAGTTAAGAAGATATTTAAATAATGTGTGTCCTTGTCTATTAAAGTATTACTGTGCATAAATATTTATATTCTTCATCAACATTTCCTCAAAGGTACAGCTGTAAATATAAAGAAAATAACGTGCATTGTACATGCAAAATCGTGCATCTAGTTCCTCAGTTGGTATAAATCATCACTGTATAACTGTTATCGAATGACATGGGCTAAAAATCTGGCTTTTTCAGTGTGCGCTGGTTATTTCAATGTCTTTCCTTTTTACTGACCAGTGTTAGCTATCAAGAGATGACAGTGATTTTCAGGCAGCAGGAACCCACTGTTGTCTGGCAAGTAGGCACCTCTGTGGGTAGCATTCTGGCCTCCTACAAGTAATGTCAAGTTTCCCTCTTTCTCCATTAAGGCTGGATTGTCCATAAAGATAGCACTCATGACTTAATACTTGCAGTTGTTTTCAAAAGGGTAACCATACATTATTATTTCTTTGGTTTTGAATTGTGAACACTTTGCAGAAATGCAAAGTACAAAAAGGAGTGAAAGTATACGGGCAGACAATTTTATATGCCTTATTTCATAAACAAGCCATGAAGTTCACACAGAGAACTCTAAAGGGATATTTTTTTATGCTTACCATCTTCAAGTCCCTCCAAAGATAGTCTGTATGCACATTGTTCTTAGATAAACAAAGAAAAAAAAAGTTACATGGGAATTGTGCAAGGAGTATAAAGTTTAAAAGTTAAATGTAGGATACTTCAATTGGAAAATCAGTGACGAGATGCTGTTTAATTGCTTTTTAACTCTGAAATGCTGCAAACTGTTCTATTAATTCACTGCTATACACAGTATTACCATATAAATAGTTGCATTAACCCCTGTGTTCCCCTACCTTGTACTGTATCACAAGGAAGAGCAGACTGACAGAAAAGTCACAGCAGGGCATAACAGAGTGAGGTGAAGAATAGCAGTATGATTTCTAATTAAGAGTCAGGAGTCTTAGATGACACATTATTACTGGAGCTGAACAATGATAAAAGATGAATGTCTAATATAATAGTATGATAGGTAACAATGAGGTACAACAGCAATGCCCTATTAAGGTACCCTTTCTATTTCATAGATTTCCATTGATTTATGTGAGTCTGGAGGACACTGAATGTGTGTATATGCAGATAGTTGTGCACACTTGAGCTATGACAGACATACATTTTAAGACTAACAGATCTTAGCAGCATTTGAAGAGGAGTCCTACAATTGACAGTAACCCCATAGTCTGCTTTCAATCTCAAGACGGGAATTTGGTTATAGGTCTTAAAGACTGTATTGTTATTTATTAAAAGGGTACCTTTTCTGAGATAATTTGGTTTTGTGCATGCTCTGTTTAAGTGGTCTTCAATCTCTTCCTTAAGGAATCATATATGCTTTCATGGTTTAAGCTGTAAATCACACAGTTTGCTCACTCACTCCCCCCTCTTTCTTCCCTCCAGCTCCCGGAGGGATGGGGAGGAGAATCGAAAGAATGCAACTCCCAGAGTTTGAGATAAGAACAGTTTAGTAACTAAGATATGACACAAACTGCTACTGCTACCACCAATAATAATAATGACAAGAGAAATACAAGGAAAGAGAATACAAATGCTTACCACCCGATACTAAGCCTGACACAGCTGCAAACTGAACTCTTCTGGGTTCCTGCCCCCAGTTTTTTTCCATCCTGGGCATGAGGTACTGTGGTATGGACTACCTCTTTGGTCAGTTTGGGTCAGGTGTCCAGTTTCTGCTTCCTCCTATCTTCCCCTCCTGCCTGGCAGAGCATGAGACACAGAACATCCTTGGTCAAACCAAACTTTCTAAGCCAAAACTATAAACATTGGTGTTAACAGCACTGTTTCCAGGGCCAAAGTCAAAAAAAAAGTGCTGCACCAGCTACTAAAAAGGAGAAAAATGACTGCTACTGCTGATCCCAGGACAATGCTTATGTATGTTCATATGGGTGTTTGCTGAATTAACCTGTGTGTTCAAGACACGGATAAGAAACAGTTTTTAAGGGAAAATGTTACCTGTTTATCTCTATATTCGTAAGTTCTTTTCAGCAGATACTCAAATGTCTTGTATAAGTCATGCTTTCACCACTCCAGTAAACTTCTACTTCCCATTCTCAAGTAGATCATTGAGGAAGAAGGCTGTTATCTGATTTATCAACCTAAAATTTAGTAGGAAAGTAATACCTGCTGATCAGAATTGTGAAATGAATCTCTGCAGATGTTATATAATGAATAAAATGTATTTTCCAAGCATGTCAATATCTTGTATTTTCCAAATTCAAAAATAATCCAATCACATTGTGCTAACATCTACTAATTTTTATTCACTTAATAGTGTAAACTTCTCAGGTAAGAATTGCCACTTTTATTTCAATTAACTGGCTGCCTCATCTTAAATATTTAAAAAAAAAAAAAGAAGAGGGATTATTTTCCTTGTGTTACATCAAGTCTTTCGTTCATATATCTCTCTGAATATCCATAAGCCTGATCAGAAGGATTTTACATCTGTTGGAATATGTATAAAACTATATTTGGATCCAGCAGTGTTCAAGAAAGAAAACTGTTCAAAGTGAGAACTCTTACCCCAAATGCCAATGTGTAGGATGCATCATCATCTCTTCTACCAATGAAGGCTTTCTTAAGGAGGACCTTGTGTTGTCTGAAAGGCCCTTTCAACTCTCAGTTGTAAACTGGCATGAAAGGAAGCAAGCTTTTAGACTAATTTCAGTTTCTTTGAATCTGACTACATATCCCTTGACTGGCAAAAAAGAAAGAGTGCAATTCTTCACTGGTGATACATCATATAACCTCCAGCTCTTCCTTTCCATATTTTTTTCCATTACTTTCTATGTTCATCATCTTCTAGTTTCTCCAAATCTAGTCTTGTTGCACATTATTTTCAAAAATTTTTCTATCCTTTTTGAAAAACAAGACAACCCATGACATCAAAGACATTTATTTCCCTCTTTCATAAAGCAACACGTGCTTCATGCTGCTTTATTATAAAGCTCGTATAACTGAATTAGGGAACATGTAATTAATGGACAAACCCAAACATGAGAGAGAAAATATGTCAGGTGCTTAACATCCTGCACGTATTGGCTCTGCTGAAGAATTTTGTCATAATCTTTTGTAAATAACTTAGGAAACATCTACTACAGTTGGAAGTTTAGTTTCAGGTTTTATCTTATTTAACAAAAAAGAAAGAAAAGCATAAATTAAAATTGTATTAGTCAATAATAAAATTGTATTAGTCTAACAATACATAGATTTAATATTCAGAGGCAGAGAATAAAATTAATCTTTTCAAGTGAATAGATTGTTTTTATCAGTTTAAAATGGCAGCAGCCTACTGTGTCTCACTTTGAAAACAACAGTAAATATTTTCACAAAACAAGCTTTATATACATACCTATTGTTGCTATCTTTGTGCTACCTAATTTGGATGTGTATGTGGATCCCCAAACTCATGTTTTATGTGACATTTGTTTCTATTCCTAGTTAAAGCCAGGCATTTTAGTGCAAGGCTCACTGTTATTTCAACAGATGGCTTATTTCAATTCATAAAGATTGGGAAAAATAATAATGAATCATGTGTGCAAGAACAAGCACTTCGCTTTCTCTATAAGTTACTCAATGCTTTCCAATTTGAAAAACAGCTGAGGGCTCTGGCTCCTTATCAGAAATGCAAGGATGCTCTCAGATTATACTACAGCAGTATATTCAATTTAGGGAGAGCAAAACTAGCAAGAAACCAGGCTCAAAAATCTTTCCATTTGGGCACTCAGGGTTTTCCATCTTAGCAACAAAAGGAAAGGAAAAACCACATAAATCTCTGGTATTGGAAGGCAAATGAAGGAAAAACACTCCCTGGTGTTATTTCAGAATACAATTGTACCCAGACACCTCACTGCATCCATCTAACTGTACAAGAAGATACTTCTGTCTGTCTCTAAAAGGAGAGTTTGAGTTACAGCCTCTCTCTCCTCATTCACTTCAGAGTGACATGGCTTCTTTCTAAAGTGGCGCAGGGATGTCGAACCTACTTTTCTTTGAAAATGCGGACTCCATCTGGAGAACTTAAAATTGAAAGGCAGGAATTTGCTAAATAGCTTACTGTTTATATTCTATATAGAGAGAAAATTTATTGAATGAAAAGTTAGATGCCTGAACACAGAAGTAAGTATACAAAGCTTTGCTTAATTTCACATGTCTTCCACCTGTTCAAAGCCTCCAGAGGTATCTTCATTGCTTCTATCTCAGATCTTTACATCCTTCTCTCTGTTCACCTGAGTATTGAAAAGAAATGCATGCTCTGATCTGGAAATGCAGACATTCACCAGATGATTGTTTCTAAATCATGGTGTAAAAGTAAGATGCTCCAT